>CAUYRT010077710.1:0-37303 GCA_963574885.1 Lepilemur ruficaudatus | reverse complement strand
ACTCATGGCCTACTTCGTTTTTTTTTTTTTTGAGACAGTCTCACGCTGTTGCCCGGGCTAGAGTGAGTACCATGGCGTCAGCCTAGCTCACAGCAACCTCAGACTCCTGGGCTCAAGTGATCCTTCTGCCTCAGCCTCCCGAGTAGCTGGGACTACAGGCATGCACCACCATGCCCGAATAATTTTCTCTATATATTTTTAGTTGGCCAATTAATTTCTTCCTATTTTTAGTAGAGACGGGGTCTCGCTCTTGCTCAGGCTGGTTTCGAACTCCTAACCTTGAGTGATCCGCCCGCCTCGGCCTCCCAGAGTGCTAGGATTACAGGTGTGAGCCACTGCGCCAGGCCGGCCTACTTCCTTTTTAATGAATTTATCTCAGTTACAAATTTCTCAAATACCTGTGGTATTTGTTTATGCTTTGAAGGTAAATAATTACAAGGACATATATTGGAAGAGAAAGGGAGATGGAAGAAATACATAACCTTAAGAATGACATTTTTATAATTCCTTAGCTATTATAAACTTCCAATACTTACAACTTTAGTTATTTGTAATAAGACAGCCAAAACATGATTTAAAATATTACCTTCTTCATTGTTGATAAGTAATTGAGATAAAAATTCTGAATATATTTCAATTTTACTCTAGGAAACCTATAGGAATTTATATAATACAAAACACCTATCATGTAAATCAATAAACTATGAAGTAATAAATTAAATAAGTAGGTTTATGTGGCAAGCAAAGAATAGCACACTCCACTGCAGTGGTTCCATGAACACAGGAACACATTTTAACTCTTACCTAGATGACCCCTCTTTCACTATTGTAACTAATGCCTCTGTACTTTCAAAACTCAAACTTCATTTTCTTGCTATCATTATTGTTGTTGGTTTATCTCCTCCCAATTTCTAGGTTGAGTCCAAGTTCAGTGTTACCAAGGATCACATTCACAGAGACAGAACAGCATATGCAAGATATCCCTTTTATTAGATATACAAATTAATAGAAATATCTTGTTTGGCTACCATTTGTTCTACTAAACAGTATTATACGGATAGCATACCAAAATGGAAGACTACTTAAAGATCACTTATATTTGGGTTTGAGATGAGTACACACATGTGAACATAACTGAATTTATTCTATTAAGACCTGGAAAGCTATCTGGCTATGCCAGTCTGCCATGAATACTTTAATATATACATCTTATAGTTATATTATTTTAACAGGCATGTGACAATATAATGAATGAATGAATGCAGCTCTTACAAAATCATCCCTATTTCTATTCAATTCTGATGTAAATCACTCTTAGCTCAAACATTACTATGGGAATTAAATGAGCTAGCCTATACAAAGCATCAACATAGTATCAAGCACAAACACATTTCCTTAAAACTTGAATAAATGAATGAACCATCCTTTTTTAAAGGCTCATTTTTTTAGCATTCCTAAGTGATTTAAGAAAGCAATAAGCATTCTTAATAATATGACTAAAAATGGGGGAAAAAACAGTGACATCTTTATCTCCTTCAAATATGCTCACTAACTTAGAAATGCAAGAATAAAGCAAATAGCTGGGATGAATGGCTGCTCAGGCACAAAAGAAAAAAAAAAGGATAAAGCAAATAGCAAAGTAAAAAAGAAATTTAAAAGCACACAGTTCCCTAAGGTCTTAAAATTTCAGAAATGTGAGAGAGAAAGTAAATTATTTATTTAGAAGTAGGCAGACAGTACTGTTCCTAGAAAAGTTCAAGAATTTCTTTAAGAAATCAATAAGCAGCAGTTATTTCCACAGTGTGCTACATGCACACTGCTGAGGAACTTCTAAAAGTACTCATAAGAATTTAAATAGTTAATCACTATTCTCCAAAAGAACAATATCTAATAGTCTTACCATATTCCCCATCATCTCTGCCTTGATAATCTTGGCTCCCAACTTGTTCTTCTCATCAACACTCAGGATGTGAATGGGCTCATCTTCTGGACTACTGGTGGACCAGGATAAATTAAGAGCATATGAAATATAGGTACAATGCAAGTACCAAAATTAAGATCCAAATGTTATTTTAACTGACCTCAACAAAGCATTCAGCACGAATAGGAGATCATGATTCTAATATATAAAAATTAAACTCACTGTTCTACCACGTATCAACAGTTTAAGGTGCTCTGTTATAATGTCATAATCACCTACAGCAATTATAGTAACTGATCAAAATCCCAGTAACAGTGAGATAAATAATATTTATCAACTATTCTTCATTATTTAATATTGCCATACTCATAATTCTAAAAAGGAAACGAATAATTCTACACATCTTGGGAAACTCTTCTCATTCAATGTGACAAGTTATTGATAATCTAAGAAACCATAATCAAGAAATGATATATTTAACTGCATTCAAAGAATAAAAACAATGATCGTGTGCTCTTTTGCAAAGTCAGTCCAAACACACCATATAGTTAAATAACACAAACTATTTAAAATTGAGATCATGTGCCAAACCTATACTACAGAAGACTCACACTAAAAGAGAGAAAACTCCATCCAAGGTCAGATTCCCCCACTTTACTACTGCCTTATGAAAGAATTCAAGGCTACAGTGCAGGAAGAGTGAACCCAGGCAGAGCTTGAAGGATTCCTGAGTGAAGACGACGTACTTTAGAGTTCACTGAACAAGTATCAGAGAGGAGAGCTGCATAGTGAGAAAACCCCAGAAACTGAAGAGGGTTGTCCTTGAGTATTCAACAAGAAACTGCCCCACAGTCAGGGAAAGAACTACCCCAAAGGATTAGGGGTACAGTATTCAGCACTCCTGGGAATGGTGTCAAGTCTCACTAGCCAGACTAGGAAAGCTCATAACTCAGAAAGCACTGGGTAGAGTATCAAAGGTCTTATTTCATTAGTGAGAAATAATAAGCCTTAGACTAAATGCTGCTCTGGGTCCACCTAACAAATGTTAAAATAGAAGTCAAAAGGATCGAATGGTTTCCAATTAACTTAACCCATGTCCCAGAAAAAAGCTCAAGAATATTCATAAAAATTCAAAAATATCTAGCACTTAACAAAGTAAAATTTATAATACTTAGTATCCATTCAACAATAATCAGACATGCAAATAAGTACAAAAATATAATCCATAATTAGAAGAAAACACTATCAGTCAAAATCAACCCAGAATTGACAGAGATGTACAAAATAGCAGACAAGAATAAAAATTATTATTATAACTGTATTCTATATGTTCAAAAGTTAGACACAACAAAGATTATATATATATAAAAGACCTGAAATGAACTTATACAGATGAAAACTATAATGTCTGAGATAAAATATATACTGGATAAGATTAATGGAAGATTAGGCTGCAGAAGCAAAAATTAGTGAACTTGAAGCAATGTTCTATATACAAAATTCTATATGCAACACAGAGAAAAGAATTTTTAAAAATGAAAACAGCATCAGAGGGCTGTGGGACAACCTTAAGTACCCCATTATACATATAGCTGAAGTCCTTAAAAGAAATGGGAAACAGAAGAAACAAACGCCAAAATTTTTCAAATTTGTTGAAAATTGCAAACTTACAGATCTAAGAAGCGCAAGGAATTCCAAGTACAAGAAAACTATACACACACACACAACGACACAAAGGCACATTATAATCAAATTGTTCAAAAGCAGTGGTAAAAGAGAACATTTTTAAAGCAGCCATAGGAAAAAAAATGACATTATTTGTGCATACAGAAACAAAGATCAATATGATAGCAGATTTCTATCTTAAGAGAGTAGAAAAAAAAAAAAATTAAACCCAAAGCAAGCAGAATACAAGAAATCATAAAAAGCAGAATGAAAAAAATACAATAGAAAATAGAAACCCCATAAAGAAATTCGATGAAACCAAAAGCTAATTCTTTAATACAATAAAATTGATAAACCTGTAGCCTGAATGATCAAAAAAAGGGATACAAATTACTAATAAAGAGAGTGGATAGGCTAGGTGTGGTGGCTCATTCCTGTAATCCCAGCACTTCGGGAGGCCGAGGAAGGAGGATCGCTTGGAGACAGGAGTTTGAGATCAGACTAGGCAACACAGTGAGACCTGATCTCTATAAAAAAAATACAAAAATTAGCCAGGAATGGTGGCATACACTTGAACTCCCAGCTACTTGGAAGACTAAGGCAGGAGGATCACTTGAGCCGAGGAGTCTGAGGCTGCAGTGAGCTACGATCACACCGCTTCACTGTAGCCTGGGCAACAGAGACTTTGTCTCTAAAAAAAAAAGACAGATAACATCACTACACATTCTATGTACCTTACAAAAAGATATCCAATGGCAAATAAGTACATAAAGAGACATTCAGCATCAGCAGTCATTAGTTATGAGGAGAATACAAAAATCAAAACCATAATGAGATACACTACACATCCACTAGAATAGCCAAAATTAAAAAGACTGACCATTCCAAGTTCTTGCAAGGATGTAAAAAACTGGAACTCTTATACACTGTTGGTGGTAACATAAAATGGTACAACCACTTTGGAAGACAGTTTGACAGTTTCTTAGTATTTAAATAGCTACCATACAATCTAGCTATTGCTCTCCTAGGTACTTACCCAAGCAAAAGGATAGCATATGTCAACACAAAGACTTGTACATAAATATGCAGAGAAGTGTTATTTGTAATAAACAAAACCTGGAAATAATCTAAATGTTTACCAACAGGAGAATGGAAAAACAAATTGTGGTATCCACCAATAGCATATTATCCATTTTTTAGGAATGAACTATTGATATATGCAACATGAATGAAGCTCACAGTACTTATGCTGAGTGAAAGGGGCCAGACCAAAAAAAGAGTGCATAATGTATGATCACATTTTTATTAAACTCTAGAAAATGCAAATTACAGTTGACTCTTGAACAACACAAGTTGGAACTGCATGGGTCCACTTATATGTGGATTTTTTTCAACCAAACACAAATTAAAAGTACAGCATTGACAGGATGCTAACCCCACATACATGGAGGACAGACTTTTCATATATGTGAGTTCTGTAGGGCCAACTGCGGGGCCTTGAATATGTATGGATTTCAGTATATTCAGGGGTCCTGGAACCAGTCCCCCACGTATACCAAGGGACAACTGTAGCCTATAATGAAAGAAAGCAGATATGTGGTTGTCCGGGGGTTAGGAGTGGAGTGTAGAAGTATGAGAAGGCCAGGAGGGAGAGATTATGAAAGGGTGCCAAGAAACTTGTAGGGATGATAGTTTAATGAGAATATACACATTTCAAAACTTACCAAAATGTACACTTCATTTATCTGTAGTTCATGATATGTCAATTATACCTCAAAGTTGAAAAAAAAAAAAAACCTCACTATATCTAACCTGTCATCATTTCAAATATAAAAGATATATCCATGATCAGTTTTCCTAAATTCATAGATTTTATAATACTCTATTAAAATTAACCTTAAATCATATTTTCTATAATTTGGTTCTCCAAATCAAAACTTGACCTAACAACAATACATGGAAATTATTTTTAAATAGTGAAGTTCTCTGGCATTAAAAAAATAGAAATCATTTAACAGATGGCAATTGGAATTTTTTTAAAAAAGACAATCTCTACAAAACATCTTAGAACAACCATTTCTTCTCATATTGGTGAAAGAAAAGGCAATACTCTGGTGTTTAGACTAAGAAATCTAAAATATTTGAGGTAAAGCACCATTAGAAAGTAGCATATTTTCATTCCCTACATTCTTTCAGTCTACATTTTAAAAAACAATTAAAACAAACAGTAGGAGCACTGCATTCATGTAAGCAGGAGAATATTATTACCTTTTATATGCTTCTGTGGGTAGAGTTATTGCTTATATCATCATTGCATTTTTTTGGTATGCAAAATATTTTTTAATAATTTTTTTCAGATTAAATTCTGAGGTACATGTCACTTTTATTGTATTATAAATTAATTTATGTGAATTTCAGACAACCCAATCATATATCTGTTTTACTCATCAATCAACACTCTTCTTCTTAATTTGCATTCTTTCCCATTCAATTGATTTTCTAAAATTCTCTGCTTTAAAAATTTACTATTTATCCATTATGTGGAAATTATAAATATTAAATTTTACATGTATGTATAACGCAAAATAAATTAAATTACCTCCATTATTCTCTTCCTAAAGAGCATGAGTGCAATTATTCCCCAGTCAGCTTGCTCCAGGGTTTACCTCTCAAATTCCCATTTCCTAAGTGAGAAACTTCTTGGCTGCTTTTCCTTCTGCCTTTTGTACCTGACCAGGTTTTTTATTTTTCCAACAAAATTATGTCTAGTTCATACATTTTACATCTCAACATGAGCTGATGGAGAAAATAAAGAACTGATGAAAGGTTCTTTAGGACAAGGAGGTGACTTCCCCAATATTTCCACAAACCCTTCTCTGTTATTCCAACAGATGCTTACTATAATCCAGGTACGGAACAAGTCTACACAAGATCTATTGAGCTCCATCATTTAAAAAGTAAGCCATCTTGCAAGCAAGCTTAAGTTTGACAGGATCCGAAGAATGAAAGACAAAGCCATCCATCAATCCATCTCCTTCTTTTGAGGAGAAAAGTTTCAGGGGCTGTTAACACAAACTCCTATATCAAATGTCAATATGGCAATAGAGTCACACCTACCAATAGATATGAGTAAAAATAAAAGTATAAATACCTAAAAACAGAGTACTGATCAAATTCTCACAGTTCTAATGTAAGATTTTCATGAAGAACTAAAAGTTGTTTCTTTATAATACCAACCACGACCTTGCATCTTCCTTACAAGAAATGGGAAATCCCTCTTAATATTATGAAAAAGGAGATTTGCAGTCAGACTGACATGAGTTCGAGTCCGGATTCTGTCATATACTAGCTTTATGAGATTGGGCAAGTATCTGAGGCTATAAAATTGGGAAAATGATTAATACCTCCCCTCATATTATCACAATTAAATGCAGAAATGTATAAAATTACAGTAATTGAAGCAATGTATTAATAACAAAATTCTGAACACTGCACCTAACCTGATGCTCAGTAATTATTAGTTTTCTTTGCCACTGAAAGCTAATTACTGAGTCACAGGAGAATCCTCCAATCAGCCCTTCATTCAGATCATGCTTCAATCAGACTATGCTTAAAATCCAATGGTCGAATCTTTTCAAAAAAGGTTAAAAAGGAGAATGTCTAGAGCTGGTGCACAGATAAGTAATAACCAAATCCTTTCAAGGGGCCATAGAATTAAAAGCTTCATCACTGCACCATGGATGCCAACTCAAGCTCCTCCTCTCCTTCTCTATATTCAATCCTGTGGTTTAAGACTTCTTGTCTCTCAACTACAGGCTCCCAACCAGTATATTTGCCTCAAGTCTGTTCCATTTCCAAATCTAGCCTCCAAGATTCAACTGCCTCTGGAATCTCTTTAAAATGTGAATACGGTCTATTTAAAATATTTGAGATAACTTCTTCCTATTATTCATAAAATAGTATCCAACTTGTAAACATGGTTAAGTTGTACAAGGCAGCACTTGCAATATCTACCTACTCATTTTTTAATAGTTTATTTTTAATTATTATGCATACATAATAGTCATATATCTTTATAGGCCTGCCTACGCACTTTCCTCACACTCAACCATATTCATAAATTATCCAGAGGCTAGTCTATGGTAAGCACTCTACCAGGATTTAGAGATATAAAGACTAGAAAGAGATATACCTGTCCTGGGGGAGCTACTGCATCACACACTCCCAAATACTATTTGCAAACACTCAACTACACAATACTGTCTCTTGTCTCCATGTTTTTCTCTCCCAGTTGGTTGCCCCTTCCCATTTATTGCCTAACAGTTTAATCCTTCAAGACCTTACAACTTTCCCTACCCAACTTTCCTGGACCCTATTCTCCCTAATCTTATCCCAGAAAAGCTCATTACCTCTTCCTGCATATAACTATTGTAACTATAAGTACCCATACTTATACAGATGGTCCCTGACTTACAATGATTCAACTTGTAATTTCTCAACTTTATAATAGTGTGAAAGTGATACACATTCAGTAGAAATTATACTTCAAGTACCTATATAATCATTCTGTTTTTCACTTTTAGTATAGTGCTTAGTAAGTTACATAAGCTATTCAACAATTTATTATAAAATAGGCTTTGAGTCAGATGATTTTGTCCAATTATAGGCTAATGTAAGTGTTCTGAGTGCATTTAAGGTAGAGCTGGGCTAAGCTATAATGTTCACAAGGTTAAGTATATTAAATGCATTTTTTTTAGATTACTTAAGTGTAGTAACAAGAAGGGGGAAAGTCATAGAACAAGGAGTTCAATCTGTAACTGACTGTGAACAATCAAGTGAGATAATTACTTACCTTCAGATCAGCCTAAATGCATTTTCGACTTACAATATTTTCAACTTACAATTTTTGACTTATGATATTTTCAATTTACAATGGGCTTATTGAGACGTAACCCCATTTTAAGTTGAGGAGCATCTGTATCTGTGACTATAAGTATCATGGCATTCATGTACCATATTTTTCACATATCTATACCACTGCCTCTCCTATATTATGAGGTCCATGAAGGCAAATACAATGTCATAATTATTTTTATACAGTCAGGCCTGGGAAATAGAAGCATTCAGTAAATATAAGATGAGCAGCAGAAAGAATTCATCAAAGGCCAACTTAAGCTCCAAGGGGCACCTCAAATGCAAAAATAATCATCCCTTGTTAATTCACTCCTTGTCACACCAGTCCAGATAGTTTTTCAAATCGAAATGAGTGCAAAAAGCGGTCTGTTTTTCAAACTTTCAGTATCCACAGATCACTTGAGGTTAATATGATGTCTACATGGACAAATAATTTTAGAGTAATCTTGTTCCAAAGGTTCATCAAAATTTTGCGATTAAAAAAGCTAATAGTAGTAACGGTTGTAAACAATGTAAAGACATTTCAATTTTGTGAGTTGTGTGTGAACCAAACTGTTGCATCACTTTTATTCCTGAAGCTACTAAACTCACTGTGGCCCATATATAAACTAAGAGGATTACCAATATTCTGGAGATCATAAGTTAAAAAACGCTGATATAAGTCATCAAGAAAAAATTCCTAAATTTTTGTTGACTGCCACTCATGATCTGTAGCACATTGACCATTTCTTTTAACATGTAACATTAGTAGGAGGCTAACCCTCCTACTCTACTGTATGAGTAAACTGGACCCCACATTCATCCACACTAACTTTGAGGATCTTGCTCAGTTGCCCCATCTATCATCTCTCTATACGTTTTCCTCCCTCTAAAATGGATACTGACTCTTTTCCATTGAATGTAAACATGTTCAAGTATCTGCACCTTAAAAGAAAAAAAGCATAGAGGGTAAGACAGGTATTTCATTTAACCTGTATCTCCCACATATAACTTCTATCTCTACCATTCCATAATACATAATTTAGTCTACTGAAATCTGGCTTCTATAAACTCCTTTACAACAAAAATATCCTTGATTAAGTTGTCAAAGAAGTCTTTTGCTGTACATCCAAAGGGCACATCTTTGTCATTTTACTTTCCTCTTCCCTGCACTTCTCCGGATGCAAGCTTACAGATTCAATCAAGGAAGAGCAATGGTGAAGTCTATCCAAAGCCCACAGTTCCAAGAAGATAACTGGAATCTCAAGGGACCTTTAAAAGAGGCAGCTTCCACTGTCATGAAATGGAATACTCCACACAAATTATTTTTTGAGTATTTTCTAACATGAATTAAATTGTTTATTAGCAGATGGAAAATAGATGATGATAAAGGACATGATATACAAAAATTCTGAACATCTCTTATACTAGTAATTTCAATATTAACAGTTACTTCAACACATTTAATATAACAGTAATAGATGTCAAGTAAAAACATTAAAATGAGAGTTGCTGGGCACAAAATGACTGAAGATTATTCTATTTTACTTTATTTATGCTGCAACGAAGACGCTGCTCTGCAGCAAAATGCAGAGAACAGACTCATCCTCTCTTTCTCTAAGCATTTATAATTATGAGCAGATGCTTTGAAAGAAATATCACCATGACACTTACAATTATCTTACAAAAAGAAAAAAGTACAAGCATTTCTCAACTTCCATGATAACTGCCATATTTCAGAAGTTTTCTTTATAATTAATTTCTAAAAAGCAAATCCTACTTTCCCATTAAAATGTATTCCCTTTAAAATACACACACACATACACACATACACACTAAACACACATACACACAATTTTGAGGAAGAAGTAATTAAAAGGGCTGCAACCCAGTCACATTTCAAAAACCTGGAGTATGTTGCAATTAATCAACATTTCAGTCAATGACAGACCATATACACACTAGTGGTCCCTAAGAATGATACCATATTTTTACTGTACCTTTTCTATGTTTAGATATGATTAGATACACAGATACTTATCATTGTGTTACAACTGCCTACAGTATTCAGTACAGTAACATGCTTACAAGTTTATCACTTGGGAAGTAATTGGCTATACCATATGGCCTAGGTGTATAGTAGGCTATACCATCTAGGTTTGTGTAAGTACACTCTATGAGGTTTATACAATGACGAAATTGCCTAATGATGATTTCTCAGAATGTATCCCCATTGTTAAGCAACACATGACTGTATTATTCTCTTGCTGGCAGCGTTCACAGATCTCTCTTAATTAGTCTTTTCTTACCAATTGTTCTCCTATTTGCTCACTCACCTAAGGATCTCATGACTACACTCAAAGCCTTCAGAACCTGGCATCCTTCTCTTGTCTTTCTGGGCTACAATAACAAACTCTGCCAAGAATGACAACAAAAGGTTAAAATACTATATAAAATGAGTTAGTTTCTGATATTACATTAATAAAATGTACGGCCATCACATTAATTTTTGTTCATATTACATACTCCTCTAGGTTCCAAATTACTGAAAGTACTTAGCCAATATATTTTCCAACACAAAAATATGCAAAAGCACATTTCGTTTCTAATAATAATAAGCGTAAAGTTCTTAACCACATGGGCCACTACTGGCAGATATTTTTCTGTTAGTTAAGATAATTACAGGGCCTACCAAAAACAAAAAACAACGAATGATTAATTTGATCACATTAAGGAAAGAATGAAGGGATGAAAAAAGAAAGAAGGAACAAAGGAAAATTACAAATGATGAAAAAACTATTTGCATTACATGACAAATATAAAGAGTTCTCACAAGTAAAGAACTCAAAAAGTAGGCAAAACTACTTAACAAAATGAAATAAAAACAAAAGAAATATAAGCAACACATAAAAATACAGCCAACTTCACCCATACTTCAATAAAAATCAAAGAAAGAGTCTGTTTCTCAACTGTATATATAGCAAAGATAAAAAAGTTTAGTAATGCTATTGGCAAGGAAGTAGCAGAAAGTCATTCTCATACATGATTGTAAGAATTTAAATCAGTTAATACCACAAAATACACAGAAAGTAAAATGCATGCTCTTTTTGGCCTGACAATTCCACTCCTTGGAATTTACATAACAGCTTTATTTAAATAGTATGCAAAGATACACATAAAAACTTAACTGCAGCATTATAAGAGCAACAAACTGAAAAGAACCTAAAAGTCCATCAATAGGATACTGGTGAAAAATATTAGGTTATACCTACATTTTACAACAGAATACTAAAGAGCCTTTAAAATAAAAAAGGTAGGTAAATATGGGCTCAAATGAAAAGACATTTAAGATATATTGACTAGAAAAAACAAGGTTCAGAACAGTATATGCATCATAAAGCTATTTAACTTACATAAGTTTTTATATATGTTACCTATATATAATTTTATCTATTAAGTTAAATAAACATATTACACATATTCAAATGCACTAAAAAAATTTTGAAAAGACACTATTAACACTGTTAGCCTGACAAGTTAGGGGTGACAAGACAGGCAGACTTACTCTTTCATTTTATACTCTTCTGTTTAAATTAAATGTTCTTGTTTTATATTCTTCTGTCTACACTGTTTAAATGCTATACACGTACGTTTATTATTTACATGATTGCAAATGGCTTAATGTTTTACAAAATAATATTGAAGTAAACAACAGGAAAGGCAAACATATATAAACAATACAAAGAAATAAAACCAATTCCACTAATTTTTTCAATCATTATCATTCATACTAGTCAAAGATATTGTTACAATTTTTCCACAGTCTGGAAGACTTACCTATGGTATATTCCAATATCCATTTTACAACAGACTAAAAGTATTTTCCAGACTTCAACCAAAAATTCTTCACTTCTTGCAGCTTATATTATATCTTTCTTCCTCTCTCCTACACCTCTAATTGGTCAACGTTTCTCATAGTCTACCTAAATTACTCTCACAAAGGATATCAATAACTTTTCCATAATCAGTGTATAAAAGAAAAGACTTTTTCTTTCAAAGTCAATTTGTGGTTCTCCTTTTAACCTTATTTGAAAGCATAATAAATAGGCATTGAAAGACACGGAATCTAAGCTTTGCAAATAACTCACTACATTGTAATATTAACAGCAACAACAATAGCTAAGATTTATGGAGCACTTACTGTGCGCCAGACACCACGTTAAGTTTTCCATATATGTTTAATTGACACAACAACCCTACGAACTAGATCCTGTTAGTATCGTTGTTATAAGATAAGGAAACTGAAGTACAGTGACATCAGGCGTTAACTCTTATAAAAGGTCATAGACCTAGGAAATGGTTAAGTGTTACATTCAGGGTTGCCAGATAAAATACAAGATAACCAGTTAAATGTGAATTTCAGGTAAACAAATATTTTTAGCATAATATTACAAGGGATTTATTATTTTGCATTTAAAAATCTGAAAACCCTAGTTACATAACATTGGGCAAGTCACACCCTCAGTTCTCTCAGTTTCTCTCATCTGCAAAATGCATGCATCAGACTATGACTTCTTCTAGTTCTAAATCATTTCTACAATTTTTTTCTAGTTCTAAAATTCATTGGTTCTAAAGCTCCCTATAATTCCAGTATTTTATAAAAAATTCAACATATTCCCAGGATAATGTGCAGACAGATGAACAGCTTCTAACAGCCTTTCACTGAGTCTTTCCAGGCATTCTTCAAGGTCCTATCTTGGTGTCTTATTTTATACCACTCAACATGCTCAGGAATCTTTTTCTTTCTTTCACATACATGGGATGATTCCTGGATTTACCTTTCCTCTCCAGCTAGTCATGGAATTCATGGAAAGCCTCAAACCTTCCAAAATTAACACAGCTGACAAAGAACACCATCTTCAAATCAATAAGACACACACACACACACACACACACACACACACGCAGCTTTTAGTGAGTGCCTGTATTATAGTATATATATCAAAAGCTTACAATTCAAATAAGACAATCAAATATGAAGCAATCAGATAACCAGATGAAATACTAACAGTGTAAGATTATTTTGTATACTCTGCTTAGCTATACTCACAGAAGTCAAGACCTACAGATGGTCCAAATGCTAACTCAACCCTAATAATATCAGGAAATAAGAGCCCCATCATACTAGCAACTGGGAATTTGAATTAGTCTACCACTCAGGCTACCTGGAGTGAAGCCTGGACAATTATATATGCACTCAGCCTTGTACACTAATCCCTGCCATGTTTATTCAGTCACTACAACTGGATTTCTCCTTCAGTGTTCTGGGAGCAAAGCCCTGACCTGAAGCAGAGCCCATTTGACTGGGGCTCAATCATTCAGTTCACGTTTTGCCAGCTCCCTCCCACTGAAAATTACACACTGTGCCTTCTAATCCACTGCTTTAGATGGAGTCATTAACAGACTCACAACCCCAAACTGCAATGCTCACATCTTACTACTACCATTGATTTCTATTATCTCCTAAAAGTTCTTCTTTTAGTATCCCACTCACTTGGTGGTATTTTTTAACATGTTAATATTTAATTTCAAGTACAAGTTTGTCATTATCATTCGGACACTTATTTTTTATTTCAGGCTATCTCAAGAAGGCCAGCCCTACACCTAAATCAAGTTTTCCTAGGTCTGATCCCACTCAAGCTGTGTTTCCTTATTTTTTGCCCAATCCTACGTAAGTGTTAACAGGTACAACAATAAAAAATTATGAAGTGCTACCTATTGTCCTAATCATCATGGGTACAATCACTAGCCTACCTTGTTTTACACTTAAAACTAACATTATCTTTAAAATCCATCAGTTGTTCAAACTAGATAATTTCTTTCTCTGCAAAACAACCATAGTTCATGCTTCCCTCTGCAGGACCTTTGGCACGTCTTTGTCACTTCATATTTGAGCTATAGCAGTACATTTTCCTTGAATCTCCTAGACTTCTTACAGACATGCAGTATTTATTATTATGATTATACATCACAAGATAATTTCCTTAGAAAGTAATATGGCATAGGTAAGAAAATGTACCAAAACATTCCTGCAGTACATCCATTTAAAGGCTTAATTCATTCAGTTTTTTCAACTGCAACAATGCAACAAATGATGAACAAATATAGCTATTGAATTCTTCTAGCTCTTTTTTAAATAAAACTGTGAAATAAATGCAATCCATAAAATACTACTATATTATTAAATCTGCATATCTTATCTCTTCCATCAATTTTAAGAAATGGGGGACCACAGTCACTATCTAATAACTGATGTTCTAAACATATATTCAGTTCTTTGAACCCTCTGGACTTTAATATTCATTTATCAGGTTAAAAAACAAATGATGAAATACCTTGCAAATGAAGACTTTGTGCCCTGCAGATGTTCTTTTTTTGGAGGGTCATCTCTCAAGCTTTCATCTTGTAATTTTTCTGTCACATCTCCCGGAATGTGTCGGTATTCAGCACTGCTACTGGTTTCCGATGGCTTTTGATTTGAATGTTTCTTATCTCCTCTTCCATCAGATTGACTCCATTCTTTACCGGTCTCAGTGGGTTTTCGAAAACCACAGTGAAAAGAACCCTGAGCTACCAATGCTGAAGATGAACTAGATGGTTCAAAATTTCTGCTCTTGCTGTGATATGATAGTTCTTCATCATCAGAGGGTCTTAAAAACTTAGGTCTCAAATTTCCAAGTGAAGAAAACTCTTGATTTTGCCTTGGGTTGGATTCTCTTCTACATCTTTCTAAAGATGCAGATTTCTTATCTTTTTCATCACCACTAAACTCATCTTTATTGCTATTGTTTACAGTATCTGTTGTAGCATATTTATCCCTTGAACTGCTATTATATCTTACCAAGTCTGATTTCCTACTTTCTTGACTATTTTGTGCTTTATCTGAAAATGTTGGTTTCCTCCACCGTTCTCGTCTATAATCTTCTTTTGTGGATGCAGTTTTTTCAGCTTCTTCTAATTTTGACTGAAATATTTCCATTGACTACAAAGGAGAAAAATTCAACAAAAATATCTAAAATTAAGAAAATCTCAGTGACCTGGAACCCACATGCCATTGTACAATGACCCACCACCAAGAGGAACAATGAAAACTCCATCAAGGGGTGAGGGGAAGATCCATATAATGATCTCACTCTGAAATAAATACTTTTATAAAAAATATGAGTGAACAATGAAAAATCACCAAATAACAAAAAAAGACCCCAAAAGGATAGCCACTTAGGCCAATTGCTCTGTACTAACAAAAAGTATAAAATGCAAAATAGGGGCTGGATATGGTAGCTCATGCCTGTAATCCTAGCACTTTGGTAGGCCAAGGTAGGAGGATTGCTTGAGGCCAGGAGTTCAAGGCCTACCTGGGCAATATAGTGAGATCCCATCTGTACAGAAAATTTTTTTTAAAAAATCAGCTGGGCTTGGTGGCACACACCTATAGTCCCAGCTACTTGAAAGGCTGAGGCAGGAGGATTACTTGAGCCTAGGAATTTGAGGTTGCAGGGAGCTATGATAACGCCACTACACTCTAGCCCAGACAACAGAGTAAGATTCTGTCTCCAAAAAAAAAAGAAAGAAAGAAAAAGAAAACAGTAGTGTCATAAACTCTTAAAAAAATAATCCCTATTGGTAGTGAGATTCAGGAAGTTACTGTATTGCTAAAATATAACAGACTCTCATGACAAACAGAATAGTTCAAGAAACAAGAAATATTTGCATTAATAAATGAAAAACTATATGTCCAAAAAAAATCCCCAGATACACTGAACAGAAGGAACAGAAAGTGTTGAAAACCAAATTAGCTTGGAAATTGTCTATACTTTAGGAAAAGATAGTAAATAAATGTAAGTTATAAGAAAAAAGACACATGGACAATTGATTCAAGAGAATCTAATATGCATGTACTAGTACCTCCACAAATAAGGAACAAAGATGATGGGAGAAAAGCATTAATAAAAAATGTATAAGAAAATTTCCCTCAGCTGATTTTCCAGATCAGAAGGTCTTATCCAATAGCCTTGGGGGGAAGGGAAGCAAAGAAAGACTTACATAGGAAAAAAAAAACTCTAATTCCTGAATCTCAAATCTTAAGGAAAAAAAGTTTCACAAATACTGGATTGGGGAAGGAGTAAATAACTGTGAGCATGTATATGGATGGGGGAAGGTAAATAACACTTTACCTACAATGGAAAGAAAGATTGTTACCAACTTTTCATCTATAATACTAAATGGACAATGGAATAAAGATCAAATTTTGAAAAAAATTATTAGGCTATAATTCTGTATAAAGAATTCAGGCCAGGCATGGTGGTGTATTCCTGTAGTCTAAGCTACATGGGAGGCTGAGGCAGGAGTATTACTTGATCCCAGGAGACTGAATCCAGCCTGAGCAACATAGCAAGACCTGTCTCTTAAATGAAAAAACAAAAACAAAGAATTCAATTCACAGTCAAATTATCCTTCCCTAGAATTAGCAAAAGAAAATCATTTTCAAAAATGTAAAGAATAAGAAGGCATATCACTTACTAATTCTGCAGGATAAAAATTACTTAAGATGATCAAAAAATTACTTAGAAGATGATTAAGCCAAACCATAAATGAATTAGGGCAAAGATCTCTGACAAAAAAGAAAAGATGCTATAAACCCAATGTCAAATGTAATGGTCAGGTCTAAATAACTGTTCTTAAAGTTGCAAACTTAAATACAGTTTTCACGGAAAAGATGCCTCCTATATAAAAACAGAGCAGAAAGGTGGTTATGGGGGTAGGAGAAATGGGGAAATGGAGGTCAATGGTTACAAAGTTTCAGTTATGTAGGGCACATAGCCTAGAGATCTGATATACAGCAGGAGGACTAGAGTTAATAATATTACATTATATGCTGGAAATTAGCTAAGAAAATAGATTTTAAGTAACTTTTACCACAAAACAAAGGCAACCATGTGAGATAAATGATACATAATTTGCTTGACTGTAGTAATCATTTCACTATGCATGTATCAAAATATCATGCTGTATATCTGATACAAAAATTAAACTTAAAAAAATAAAAAATTTAAAAAATAAACACCTCTTACTAAACTTCGATACTAGGGTACTTTATTTAAACATGATAATCTTCATCTTAAACACAGGAAGTCAGCATTTAAACAGAAAGACTAGTACTAGCTTCCAACCCTCTTATCAAAGTTCTAAAATTCTATTTCAAGAAGAAAAGAAAGTTTAACACTAAGGGGAAAAAAAGCAAAATAATCATCATTTGCATACAACTACCTTTCGAAATAAGCCAAATTTTTAAAAAATTATAATAATGAGTTTAAAACATTGGAGGATTAACACCAACAGCAAGTCACAAAATATAAAAAAAATTCAATTTACAAGTGAAAAAAATAAAAATAACTTCAGTGACACATACATGATAACTACACAGAGAAAATTACTAAAGAACATAAATGAAACCTTGAATAGAGAAATATCCAGTATGTCTCAGGATGAGATGACTCAATATTAAGTCAACATAAGATCCATTAGCTCAACATTAAGAAAACATAAAATATTAGTTGTCCTTGATTTTGTCTAGTTAAATTTAAATTAAAATTCCAAAAAGAGTTGTAACTTTATAAGGGATTTTGGAAACATTTTTATTTTTGATGAGCTTGAACTTGACAAAATAATTCTAACTTTAATACGAAAAAAACACATAAAGTTAATTTTTTTAGTGACTAGTAAGGCTTACCTGCCACATAGTAGGTATTCACTAATTATTTGCTATCTGTATAAATTACTGAAGACCACAATAATTACAACCAATGAGACTAATTCCATAATAAAAAATAAATTAATAATGATTAATTAATAATTATTAATAAACTAATTCCATAATTAAAAAAGAGAAGAAAAACCAAGGAAACAGATCCAAGAGTAAAGGAACAAACACACGCATATAAGAAATTTAATGTACAATAAATGTGTCATTCCAAATTAATGAGAAAAGAACAATTCATTCAATATGTTGTAAACAGCTATCTAAAGATGTAAGGAGAGTTAGACCTACTTCATACCATATACAAATATATTAATATATTCCAGAAAGACTAAAGATAAACATAAAAAATAAAACCGAACAAGTACTCAAAGTAAATATAGGTGCACATTGTTATGAGTTTGGGGGTGAGGAAAACCTGTCAATGAATCACACCAAGAGTATTAAGTCATTAAAGAAATATACATGAGGAATTTTGCAAGGTAAAAATACTAAACACTTACCCACAGCAAATTATCAACAAAGTAAAAAACAAACATAAAACTAAGAGGAAAAAATTTAAACAGATTTGTTAAGCCTTAAGTAAATCATTATTCCAAAAGAAACATGCACACATAATATAGTCAATTCACAAAAAAAAATGGCCTAAATAAGTATAAAAAAATTCCAGTTCACTAGTAAACAAATGTATCAAAATAAAAGCAAAAAAAAAATGTTTGCCAATCACAACAGCATCAACAATAAAGAATGATAATCTTACTGTAGAAAATTATGTGATAAAAGATAGTTTTTAATAAGAACAATCTGTTCAATCATTCTGTAGAGAAATTTGGCAATATATATCTCACTTTAAATATCTGTTTAAAAGCAATTTCATTTTTTTAGTAATTCACCTTAAGAAAATAACCAGATAAATAAGCAAAATGCATTAGACAAAGATAGCCAGCACAGTCCTATTAAACAGGGGAAGAAGAAAGCATATAAATGTCCACTCATTGACATTTAATAAATAAATAATGGAAAACCATATAAATTATACAAGAAAATATTCGGAGGTCATTAAAATGTATATATTTACTGGCATCCAACTAAGTCTGTATCAGTAAGTAAAAGAACCAGGGTATAGTCTACAAGCCTACTATAAAACACAGGGAAAAAAATAGTCTGGAACACTATATTCTAAAATGAATGTTAACAAAGATTCTCTTAGGATGACATATGATTTTTACTCCCTTTTTTTTCTTTTTGGCATGCCTACAGTTTTGAGATCTTACTACTTTCTTTTTTTTGAGACAGTCTCGCTCTGTCGCCCCAAGTACAGAGTGCAGTGACGTCATCATAGCTCACTGCAACCTCACACTCCTAGTCTCAAGCAATCCACTTGTCTCACCCTCCCAAGTAGCTGGGACTACAGGCATGTGCCATTAGCCCAGCTAATTTTTCCATTTTTAGGAGAGACAGCATCTTGCTCTTTCTCAGGCTGGTATTGAACTCCTGAGCTTAAGTGATCCTCCTGCCTGCCTTCCCACAGTGTTAGGATTACAGGCATAAGCCACTGCACCCAGCCTGAAATCTCACTACTTTCTAAG
This sequence comes from Lepilemur ruficaudatus, assembly GCA_963574885.1. NCBI lineage: Eukaryota > Metazoa > Chordata > Mammalia > Primates > Lepilemuridae > Lepilemur > Lepilemur ruficaudatus. The sequence goes on along the minus strand of CAUYRT010077710.1, from coordinate 17,418 downwards.
CCTGCTTTCCTCTGGAAATTGAAGAAAGAGAAAACAAAAAAACGGGATATCAACAACTACTGAAATAGAAAGATTATCCATACATGGTGAATGGAAGAACTGGTTCTAAAATATCATATACGGCCACATGGCTCCATTGTTTTAAGAGTAGATGTACTCATACATACTCTTTAAAAGACTCTAGAAAATACCAAAACTTTAGAATATACCAAACTCTGGAATATACCTAAATGTCAACAGTGGTTATCTCCAGAGGTGTCGTATGCAGGCTTTTCTGCACTATTTAAATTTTCTTACAACAAGAAAATGTTATTTTTATACTAAACACATATACTTTGCTTTTATATACTTAAATTTTATATTCGTTATGTCAATAAAAATGATACATAAGTTAGCATAATAATAAAAAACAGAAAATTACTTCAGCAGTATAACGATATGAAATTTCATATCAATTCAATTCAAAGGAGTTTCACGGCACAAAACAAAATTAAAGGCACTTAATTTTTCAAATAACGCCAATAATAAGATGTATCTCCTCAGTATAGATACTCACTCCATATCTTTCAGCTACAATGTCCTCAAAATTTCTGTTTTGTTTCTCAGCTTGTTCCTTCATTCTCTGATAAGACTTCCTTAGCCAGCTTAATCCACCATCTTCTACTACTGAAACTAAATTCCAATATAAATGTTAGTTATACTTTGAATGTGGTTCTCACAAAATATTGCTTCTATGATGACTTCTAAAGTGTAAAATTAAATATTTTTCTTTAAATATATAAAAATCTTAAGTGTATTTAAAATTCAACATATATTTGAGTGCCTATATATGCAAGCTAGAGTTTTGCCACTATGAAGAAGGAAAAGATAAATTTTCTTCAAGAAAATTTCAATCTAAGAAAATAAAAGGACATAAATAATTGCAATAAAGATAAATATGTGACAACTACTATAAAAAGATACACTATAAAGGGTTATAGAAAATAAGAAAAGTGAAGGATTATTTCTAACTAGGAAGTTAGGGAAAATTCCACAAACCAGACTCAAGAAAATGAGTTGGATTTCTATAAAAAAAGGTAAGAGTAGGGAGGACATTCCCAGAAATAAATAAGGACTAAAGACACATACGTAGAAAGGAAAAAGCTATCTCAGATGTAGCATAAAGAAAAAACAAGGAAGTTATGGAAGATAATACTAAAATGGATGTTTAAACAAATTATCTTACTTTAGTCATGATTACCAACTAGGAACATTTGAATGCCCTCAACAAATTTTATTAAGCTGGTTTTATTTCCTTCTAAACACACCACACTTTTGATATGTGTAAAAGAAATCAAATGACTTACTTAAATCAAAATTCTGTTCCTGATTTTCTTTGCCCCAAAATAGGGGTGTTATAAGATCACCACAGCTCTATAACCAACAAAAATGTACATATGTGGACCCCAAAAGACATGTACAAGAATATTCATAGAAGAGCAATCTGCAATAATCCCAGCCTGGAAACAACCCAGGAAATGTTCACTATCAGTAGAAGGGATATATAGATTGTGATATAGTCCTAAAAAAGATAGACAGCAAGAATAATGAAGAAATTACAACTATAAACAACAATATGGATGCATCTCAAAATGTGGACAAAAGGAGCCAGAACAAAAGAGGACATTACTGATTTTTGGTACTAGAAACCAGGATGGTGGTTACCTGTCTCATGAGAGGGCACTGACTAGAAGGGCCACAAAGGGGATTTCTAATAATGTTGTTTCTCAAACTGTGTGCCGATTACACAGCTGTTTTCACTTCGTAAAAATGATCACTCTGCTGCACACTTATAGCTTGTGTACTTTTCTATGTATGTTAGATTTCAATAAAGTTTACTAAAAGAAAGAAGAGATTTTCCAATCCTCAGACTAATTCTATTAAAATTAATTCTATGCCCACACTCAAATCTCAGAAGTTTATCTTTACTAAGCATCTCTTCTAAGATAGGATGCTTCTAAGATAGGATAAGGAAAGTGGCCCTTCCTTACAGGTCTAAAATATTTTATATTTCAAAACCTAGATCTCTAGATAACTCAATGATGTGGCTTTTCATTCAAAGCTCATTTTACTGTTGTTCTTTTTTTATTATTAATACAGTCTGTAAGATCAAAATTAATAGTACAATCACCCAAGGAACTTAGTCTAAATCTGCAATCTACACAGCAATAAGTAAAAAAAATCCATAGTAATAAATACCTATATTAATGTATCTAGTATATAACTAAATTGTTTATTCCATAGAATTATCTGTGAACTGATAAAATGCTGATGGGCATAGTGAAAAGCTCCTGAACAATCACCAAGATATTAACATAGCTCAGAGAAAAAAAATGTATCAGAGTAAAAGACTGCTTGTATTCCTCTATACTGACATTTAAAAAGAAAATCTTATGAGAATAAAAATTCAGCCAATTCAGTCACAAGTTAAATTCACACCTTTAGAAATATTTACATATTTAATGTAAATATGTAATAATTTACATTAAATATGTAAATTTAATAAATAAGTCATCTTTAATTGCTAATACGTCCTATTGCAACAGTCCTATTGATTGTATAATTAGAGACGGTAATAATGAAGTATTTTTAATCTAAAAATCACTAAATTTAATATATAAAAAGCAAACAAAAAATACCAATTTGCAATACTATCCTAAAACTCAAGCAACAAATATTTAGGGAATATTTTACTATGAATATGAAAACTTGTTAAACATAGTAAGAAGTAAAAACATGAATATGGCATGGTCCCAAGTCCTCTACGCTGAAATAAAGATACATCAACTAATTATACCAAATTCACCGGTATATAGCAATTTTACATATATATACTGTATCGCAAATCTGTTTTTCATAGTAAGTGAAAAATTTAGATATGTCAGTGTATGCTTCCATCATAGTTCAAAGTTAATACTGTTATAGACAAAATACAACCAAATGAATCTGGGCTATATTTCCCCTCTCTCTCTGAAGACAGACTAATACTGAAATAACAATAAACTAAGTATCAGGAGACCTAGATTTTAGTCTTGCTGCTACTACTAAATAGTTGTAAGATCTGAAGCATGTCATTAATTTCTTTGGACCTTTGCTTCTTCATTTTAAAATAAGGTAGCTGATTTAACCCACCTTTGAAAGTCCTTACAACTCAAAGATTCTAGCAGAGAAAGCCAAAAAATAAACAGGGGGGAAAAAATCAATGGAAAGAACAAAACCGTATCAAAAGTGTCTGCAAGCAAAAATTTCTACTAACTACGTGGTAAGAAATAATAGTCTTCTACTAAAGAATCCGGGGTAATTAACTCTGAACTAGGAATCAGAGGACCTGGATTCTAGTACTATTCACATGACTACGGAAAAATTACCTGGTCAGTTTAAGCCTTAGTTTCCTGAACTGTAACAATTAGAATAATAACATCTTCTCTGCTCTCCTCACGTGGCTGCTATAAAAATAAGCTGATATATAAATGCGCTATGTAAACTCTAAAATTGTACAAATATTCCCATTACTAAGATATGATTTAAAAGAATTATGTATGGGCTCTGAAAATGATTTATTTAAACTTTTTCACCTAATTTTCTGTAAGAAAAAAATAATAAAGATTAACAAAATTAATTATTGAAAATATGACCCTGAATCATTACCCAAAAAATGTTGATAAAAGCTTGCTAGGACAAGTATTTGACATCATCAACATTATTGAGTATTCACTATATTACAGATACTGTGCTAAAACATTTTCTAATTTAAACTTCACAATAACTACATAAGACAGATACTATCTTTATTCCCTATTACAAATAGGGAGAGAGATCCGGCAATTTTCCCATAGTCACGAAGCTAATAAGTAAAAACACCAAAATTTTAATCCTAAGTAGACTGACTCCAAAGTCTGAGAACTTAACAACACTAAGTTACCTTTACCTCCTTCACACTGATATTATAATACTTTTACGTGCCTCACAGTTTCAGCACTACCACTGGTCTAAACAGAATAATAACACTATCTGCATACATAATGAAACCTGATCATTTTTTAAAACTTAATTTCAACTCCGGGATCTGAGCTTCTGACAGAAGCTTTCTGGAATTTTTCTTCCTTCTGAATAAATATAATATGGGAAAGGGAAGTGGTAAACACATGATATGAAGAGCAAAGGAGAAGGGCTCTCTAAAAGCTTTATGTAATGTCATTTTCCCCCAATCTTTGACTTTGCTGTTTAAGCCAGCTAAAACATAACGCCTAAGGTAGAACTCTAGGTCTTCTCCAACTGCAAATGTCCAAGAACTGGGTTTGTCAATGCTAGGTTTTCCCCAAAGATAAATTTATTGACTGTCCTCGGACAATAGAGGTGCTGAAAGCATGGATCACAAAATCCTTCCTACATGGTAATGATTCACTGAGCTAACTTATTGTTCCCCAAATGTTTTTTAAGTTTTTATAAAACAATATTTCAAAGAGAACCTTGTATGACTACAGTTACTATTACATAACCCAACAGAGACACTTCTGCCCATGCTAAAAGGCAGAAAAGAAACTGTTATAATTACTAATAACTTCAGTAAAACTACTAGATAAAATTATAAAGAAACCTGTAAGGTGGCTCTCGGGACATCTCTACATAAAATACAAAAAAATTTTTAACAAATAGCTAAAATAAAAATAAGCAATGTATAAATAGCAGGAAAATACCCTACTAATAAATCACTAAGATGAAAAGATAACATCATGTAATTTATAATACATAATCTATATGCTGGGTTAATAGAAACTAAATTAACTTTTCATTGAGATGTAAATGTAACACTTAATGGGCATATAAATATTTTTTAAATTATGTTATTAAGTATGCTTATATGACACAAATATTTTGTCTCCATCTGCTGGAAAATAACAGTACTCTTCTAAGATCAATATAAATTTTATGAATGCTAGCAAACAGGAATTTCCGAAGGCATGAACAACATATTTAATGTTTATACATCATTCTCATGAAATTTCACAGACTTAGTACTTTTTACATTTTGTTATAGAATGTAACAAACGAAATGTATTGCTATATCCTCACAGAATCATATTTTGTATTAAGCCATTTTAAATAGAAACTCAAATATGAGAACTTTATCAAGTATAAAAATATGTATTTAATCAACTTGTTACCAAATACATCATAATTAAAACAATCTTCCAAAGTACTAATAATTTAAATAAAGTTTCAAAAGAGTGCAAATATTTTATCAATGCTTTGTCATATGTAAACTTAGGTCATTCCTTCAGTAATACCGAATTATAAGAAATGCCTGTGTGGCTACAATCAAAATACAGAAATACCTTTACTAATCGATGATACACTACAGTCTTCTGGTGGAAGACCTGTCCCACCATCCTTCCAATATGGATTCAATTCTCTTTCCAGCAGTTTGGACTAGAAGAAAACATTTTCAGATGTCAGATTTTAAAAATAAACCCACCACAAAAAAATATTAATAAATAATAAATCTGTAACCCAGTTAACAGTTGTAACCCTTGATAAATCAATTAAAACTTTCTTAACATATGCTATTCTTAACATATGCCATGTAACTTGCAGGAAATAATACCTAAATTCACATTCACTCAATATTTTTATTGAATGCCTAGCATGTCTCAGAATTATGCTGGATGTAGAAGATGTAACTGTCAATAATCCTGATCAGTCCTTGCTAGCTTATAATATAGTGAGGAATACAGACAATATATAACTAATACATACTTTGAAGACAGAAATACAAAGTACTAAGGCTGCACAAAGAATTCAAAGCCCTCTCACATTGAAAGATCAAAGTCTTCCTAGATGAAGTATTAATATGTACAGTCTTAGACCTAAAGATGATCAGTTTTCTTTTTTGGGTTGGGGAGGGAGGATAAAGATGTTCAAAGTAGAAAGAATAACAGCCTGTTCTTAAAACCCTAGAGAAAGAGAAAACACAGCACTTTCAGGAAACAAAGTAATTCTGACTGGCTAAAACTTAGCAGGAGTAAGTAATGACAAGAGATTAGGTTGTCGAATAATCAGGGACTAGGCCACATGAGCCATTTTGAACTGTTGTTGGGGTTTTATGCTGTGGGCAATGGAGACTCATGAAAATGATCAGCTTCATATTACAAAAAGAGCAAATTGGCCTCAGTGTGGAGAAAAGACTGGAGAAGAATAAGATAGAGGCACAAATCTAGTCAGACGATTGTGCCAGTTATCTAGGCAAGAGATGATGGCAGCCTAACCACAATGTAAGTGCCTCCTGTGTTCCAACACGATGCCAGGCAGTGGGATTACAATGAGTAAGGCAGGCATGCTCCTTACTATCAAAGAAACTACAGTCTAGAGAAAGAGGAAAGATAATTAAGCAATATCAATATAGATAAGTGCTATGAAAGTAAAGGGTGGTATAGAACTACATACTAGTGATACCTGAGTTGACCTTGGGGGTCAGGAAATGCTTCCTACAAGAAATAATAATTGCAATAGGATGGAGAGAAATGGAAAGCATTAAATGTCAGGAACTTCAATTTCCAGGAATATGAACCAAGCATACCATTGAAAATAAAAATGCTAGGTAAACTTTTAAAAAAAAAAAACACACACAGCTTTTTAAATTTACCCATGAGCTGACAAAAAAGTAAAGAATCTTCAAAGGACAAAATTTAAGTTAAAGGTTAACTTAGAAGGATAAGCAAAACCGTAAACCACAAGGATTTGATTTTTTAGAGTAGTTTGTAGCAAAAAAGGTCCTGTCACCTCCCCTGTTAGTTTACTACAAAATCTGTCAGTATCTATAATCAAGGAATTTCTTCCAATGGTCTTATCTAGACACACAAGGAGATACACATCAGGTAATCAACAGGATAAAAAAATAAAAGACTAGAATTACATACTGAGGATAACAATTGACAAGAGGCTAGAAAAACTGTAAGGGGCTGTCTGAAAATGTATAAAAGACTAAGGACTGAAAACATAAAGAACTTCTATAAATCAGTAAGAAAAAGACAAATGACGCTAATAAAAAAGCAAAAAACATAAACAGGCAGTTCACACTATAAGAAATCTGAACAAAAAATATGAAAAGATCTTTCTTGTTCTTATCATGTAAATACATATAAAAACAATGAAATACCATTTCTTACCCATTGGTTAGTCCAGCAAAAATTTGACAATTACAGATACTACGTATTGGAAAAGGAACATGTTGATGGAACAACATAAATTGTTATAATCTCTTTGCAAGTATTTGTAAAAGAAGATAGGTGCATACTCTATAAATAAGCAATTCCACTTGTGGATATGCACCATAGAGAAATTTGTACACATATGCATGAGAAACTACATACAAGGCCTTCATTGTAGCACTGTTTGTAATAGTGAAAAACAGTAAACAATGTAAGTGTCCATAAGTAAATGAATGGATATTTAGCGTATGGTACAGAATGATGAAAGACTACCATAACAATGAAAAGCAATGAAATAGAAATAAAATATATTAACATGATCAGGCCTTCTAGTCAGAATGGCTTATTAAGCTTCCACTTCATCATGATCTCCCCACACAGGACAAACAAAAAAGATATATAATATAAAACATACCTGAGTTCAAAACAAGATAAATATCTCTGCAGATGAGAAAGAGAAGAGAAATGCAAAGCAGTACGCAGGACTGAGGCCACAGGCCTACATGGCTCCATGTGTAAGCAAAAAGTGATAGTTCTGAGTTCAATTTGTGTAAGATAAAAAAATACTGAAAGCACTCCAGCTGAGACAAAAGAATGGAATCTGTCTCACCACATGAAGCCAAGGACTGAGGTAAGGAGAGCTCCTGCTCATGAAAAGTAGCTAAAGAATTGGTATAAGGTACAGAAAGGGTCCATGGATAAGCGCTGTAGGTGTATAACCTGTAACACAATGTAGGCATAAAGGGAGAAAAGGACACAGCACAGACACAGCCTCAAGTATTGGCTTTCAAATTTTTCTGTGACCTTGACCCATGGTGAGAGTTGGGTGTGTGTATGTGTATGTGTATGCGTGTGTGTGTGTGTGTGTGTCCAAAATAAGAGTTTTAGGGAAAAAAAATAAAACTTTCTTACATGTAACACATGCTGATATTTTATATTTTTAAGTGCTGATTGCAATAAATTAAATTCATGATCCACATTTTGAAAACCACTAGCTTTAGAACATCAAAGAAATTATATTCCCATATCAAGAAGAGATATAAAATCAACATGCTTCACACTGAACAACTGAGGACCATTTTATTTTTCTTCCCATTACCTTCACTTTATCTTCATTGCCACTACAAGAATTAACATTTGGTTTTAAGAGCCATTTTTTTCTCAGAAAGAAAACAAATATTTGTCATTTAAGAATATGATGATGTGCAAAGAACACACCAAAACTGACATGCAGGTGGTGAAAATTGGCTAATCTCACTCACTAGTCCAGATGATTTACTTCTACATACAACAATCTGAATTCTTACCTAAGCAAAATTCCTGAATTACTACAGATTACCAAACTTCAGACCGAAATCCAAAGATTTATAGAACAGAAAAGTAATTGGAATTCATGCAAGGAAAGAGACTAAATCTACAATTTCAAATATACAAAAAGTGAAAAGGTTCCCACAATGTGCAGAGTTTTAAACTAGCTGTTAAGGAAGACACAAATATATTAATAAATGAAACAGAGTTTCTCAAAAGTTTATATAAGGGAAGTAGGAAAAGATCACCTATCCTATGAGTGTTTTATAGAAAACTACTATTAATAATACTATACAACAAAGGAACAAAGTGCTATGGAAACATAAAGAAAGAAAAGATTTATTTCACTCAAGGGAAATAGGAAGAGTTTCATAGTATACATGAAATAGGCTTCTAAGGATAAACAGGATGAAGGGAATTCAAAAGAACAAAACAAATGAACAAAAATTTAGAGGCAGGAATTTACAGAGAAATATGAGGGAGTGATTAAACTAGTATGGTTGAGGTATAAATTACCTGAGAAAAAGAAATTAACCTTAAACATCAATCTAATGAGATTGGACAATATTTGTAAGTTTGAGAGTCTCTGACAGAGAACAATAAATACAGTCCAGGCTCTGAACAAGTTGAGAAATAAAACAAAAAGCATAGGAGATAAATACAAAAATCACTTTTATTATTGATGAAGGCTAAATTGGAAGAAAACCTTTCAGTGAAAGCCAAATGGGCCTGTTAACTGAATCTCACAATGAGGAAGACGTTTCCAGGTGCAGAAAGCACCAAACCAAACCCCACCTCTACCTCATTCCCTACCTGGTCTCTGCAGGCAGCCTGTTCCACAAGCAGGAAAGGCAGAGATAAGCTGAGCATATTCAGTTATTTTTTCCAAATTTTCCATATCATCAGGGACAGAATGAGAAAAAAGGTTGGCATGACATATCACTAGTGAAGCTTCCATCATCAGAGTTCTTGTTGGCTCTTTCTCAAATCTGCCTCCTCAATCTTTTATTCCTTACTCATATTTTCTATACCTCCTGTTACTTTTTTTTTTTCTTGAAAGCAAACATTCAGAATATGTTATTAGAACTTTTCTTTCTCCATTGTTTCACATTACACAGGTTTGCACATGCAGCTATAAAAGGGAAATGTAAGCAGCTTTCTTAAAGATCCACATAAGCTGCTTTCTTTCAGTGAATGAAAGTGTTTGACAAAGAAACTCCTTTCTAAGCTAACCTTCAGAATATGTTATTAGCACATGTTTCTTTCTCCATGTGGCCCTAATAGGCCATGTAGAGAAATGCTGCAGTAAAAGGCAAATGTAAACACGCAGTCTGTAAGATGCATCATAAACTCTTTTCTTTCAGTGAATGGGATAGTTTGACAGAGAAACATATTTGTAAGCAAACATTATTAGAACAAGTTTCTTTTTGTTTTGTTTTGTTTGGTGGGGGGATAGTTTGCTTCAGGGTTTTCTTTTTTTTTATTCATACAGATTTAGCAGGTACAAGTGCAGTTTTGAGAAAGGGACATATTGTGTATTGGTGAAGTCTGGGCTTTTTGTGTATCCATCACCTAGAGAGGGTACATTGTACCCAACAGGTAATTTTTCATCCCTCACACCCCTCCCACCCTCTCACATTTTAGAGTCTCCAATGTCTATTTTTCCACTCTGTGCCCACAGTTTAGCTCCCACTTATATGTAAGAACATGCATATACCTGCTGTTACTTTCTAAAGGTGTATTAAGTAATCCAACAGATAAAGATTTTGTGGATTCTACTGTTTACTGCTTCAGACAACTGTCTTTCAAGTACTAACTTCATATTTTCACATATTTTGTGATTTGAGGTTGTGAGCTTATATTCTACAGAACTTTGTTTCTGAGAAAACTGTGAGGCCTAGGATGACAGTGTGATCATCTAGAAAGGACAAGTGGTTACTTCTGCCAAGGACTTCAAGGCACTACTAACTCAGGAGTATTTTAATATAAATTTCTACCTTAAAGATTTTTCAGACCACACAGGTAGCATGAATTCAAGCCATAAACCCTATGAATCCAAGCTATAAACCACCATAATGCCAGCTTGTGGTTACATATTCCCTGGAGAGGTTTCCCCCCTTTACCATAGAAGATGTTTGACAAGAGAGCCAAGTTTTCTTGCCTTCAGTTGGGTTTTTATCCAAGTTCATCCTTTAATTGAGGATACATCCCTGTGGGGTCCCAGATTTTTAGGGGTTTATCAATCAGACTTTCCCAACTCATGCAGGCTCTTGCCCTTATCTCCTATCCCCAAGCATCCATTAAAATTGAAATTCTAGATTACCAAGATTGTGGGATGCTCCAGGAAAGCAACCAGCTTCAGCATTTTCTTACTTCTCTGGATTCATGCTTTTGCCTCATTTTTTAGCCTCTAAAGATTTCCCATTGTTTTCTTACCAGCAAGGTGACAACAATAAAACATAAAATAAAAATGCTTATATTTTATCCAGAATTTTCAGGTGTCTTGAAATGGAAGCATTTTTATGGTATTTAATTCAGTATGTACACTAAAACAGAAGTTGAATGGGCTCAATTTTAATTCAATGATATTAACCTAAACTCAATATTCACTCTCAACTATATATGCCCTAAATTTATAACTCTAGTACACCTTTAAACTGACTTCCTATAAAAAATTTACTTTAAAGAACTCACATCACATTTTATAGTTGTTCTCACTAATTTTATTAAATACCACAAAAGATAAAATATTTTATAAGTAAAATTGTATTAATGTAAGTGTCTTATCAGTTTAGTAAAGGCAAATTAGAAGGTTAAAGCATTTTAAACATTCTCTTACCTGCTCAAGTGCTTGAGTTTTCTCTTGCTCTATTTTCCTCAGAGCTTCTTTTTCAGCTTTGAGTGATGAGGATGACACAGTTTTAACAGACATAAAATCAACAGTCATCCATTCATCCCTCTGTTAAAGAAAGGAAGTCATTTCAACCTGAACTGATTAGAACCTAATAATATAAATAATAATAAAGGAAGCCATTTCAACCTGAACTGATTAGAGCTTAATAATAATATAAATAATAATAAAGGAAGCCATTTCAATCTGAACCATTTAGAACTTATTAATATAAATAATAATAAAGGAAGCCATTTCAATCTGAACTGATTACAACTAATAAGAGCAGGGATTTTGAAGGCAATTAAACCTGAATCAAATCCTACATGGCTATATAACTCCAAGCAAGTTTCTAAATATCTTTATGCCTTAGTCTTTCCCCTAATAAAATGGCATAAAATCCCTATCTTTCAGGATTGTTTTAAGGAGTAAACAAGATAACAAATATAAGGCACCCAGCACAGTGCCTGGCACACAATAAGCAATCAACATTAGTTCCTTTTCACCTGTCTTCCTCTATCTATGGCTAAAAGTGGATAAATTACATTCTTCCTTAGGCATATGAACTATAACCCAAAATTTGTGAACTATTTCAACTGTAAGTATTGCCAAGAAAAAGAAGGTATGAAGTGAAGGGAAAGAAAACTGTGATTGAACTCTACTCACTGTAGAAAGGTCAGATAGAGGTAACAGTATAAGACTTCCATATATGAGGGGGAAGTGCCACTTCTCTATCAACCAGATGCAGGAAAACCCTAAGGGACTAGAATAGAGATGAGCACTCATTTCCTCACAGCAGGAAGAGAAGGGGAGTCTAAATGCTCAGCAAATAGCATTACTGCCAAAATTATTCATAAAATATATTGTTTTCAGAGTCTAATTTTTCTCCTGAAGAAATTATAATCATCTTTCATTTCAACATTCATCTATTCTTAGCAGTTGACAATTCTTTCTTTAAAATCAGGTGGCTTGCTTACCTGAATAACTTGCTTGTCGTCTTCATGTTCTGACTTTTCACCTTTCACTTTCCATGCCTTTTCCTTGCCAAGAGTCTGGGATGGAACAGCCTCAACCCACTCATCTTCAGAGCTCTAAGAACATTTAGCATAGAAGTGAAATTCTCAAATTTGCATAATTTCATATAAAATTTCTGTGCTGTTCTTAAGTAGTAGAAATTCAGCTTCCTAGAGAAAATTCTTACATAATTTTTCCTTTTACAAAATGACATTGAAAATTTAAAGAAAAAACATGTAATCCACTATTTCGGTTAGGCCCACAAAACATAACCAAATTATTTTTATTTTATTATCAGGAAAGAAAAAAAAAATTAGAACTGCCAGGTAGAGAACTAACTTCAGCACAGAGCTTCAGTGCCTACCAGCATCACCAAGTAGTTCTCACATCTTTGCTTCATTAGAATAGGGGAAATAACACCAAGTAAATGAGTTTGCTATTTGTCCCTAAGTTTCAAATTTTGAGATTTCCCTGAATCTAAAAATGCAGAGATCTCAGGTAACAGCTAGACTAGTAAGGCATTTTGCTTACTATGTTTAAATACCAGATTATTAAATCAATTAAGAAGTATTCCATCAATATCTACTATATGCTGATCATTATGCCAGGTTTTAGGTTTAGTTTTCCACAAATGCATCAATCTATTCTTCTGTATCAAGTACTGTATTAAGTACTTTCACATACATTATCACACTGAAGCTTTAAAATAACCCTATAAAGTATGATTTTGGTTTTGATACAGAAAGCTCCCCCAAATTAAGTACTTTGTCCAGGCTCCATGATATCCAAGTGTGAGAACCGATATAGGAATCTAGGTCTGTCTAGCTCTAAAATCTATCCTTCAGAGCTATAAAACTTAAGTGTACACTTAAGGAAAGATCCTAGAAATCGCCTAGCACAAACCATGTGCTGAAGCACAGCTGAGAAACTTTGAAGCCAAGTGAAAGAAAAGTGAGTGAATGGCAAGGCAAACAGAATCCGGGCTTCTTGAATGAGACCAATATTCTTCCATTCTACAAAGTTCTCAGAAATTACCTAAAGCTTTCTTTGATTAGAGAACACAAATATATCTGTCAAAAAGTATAATCTACATGAAGCAAACATATTTAGGCTCTGCCACCACAACTGCCAACTGTTTCCCAAAGCAAAACAAATTTTATTCATTCATTCATTCAGTCATTCATTCATGTAGGCCTTGATTTGGATTTATAGAAAATTCAGAACTATTTATATTTATAGTTAAAATTTTATAAGATAATCACTATAAATGTACTTCTGGTCTACTTCTAAGACTATCTAACAAATGTAGCTGAACCTAATTAGATTATACACTACCTAATGTACAAAGTCAAAGCTCTTGATTTACCAGGCCCTTTCAATTCTTACAGTTTATCTCCATTCACCTTCTCCTCCTGTTTTATGATCTAGTACTGTCGAATTGCTTACAGTTATATTTATATACAAACACACACACACACACACACACACACACTCAAACAACATATTATCTCATACTTCCATGCCTTTGCTCTCACAATTCCTTATGCATGAAATGCCAAGTACATCTTTATTTGCCTAATTCTCACTAATCCTTCAAGTCTCATTTCCTCAATAAATCTGCAAATGAAATCCTCCCTCCCTTAATAACTGCATTACCATGGCATCATGAGATTACATATTAATATTATGTATCTCTTTACCCAATTAGAAAATAAGTTCCCCAAAGGTTTAAAAAAAAACCTCTTTATACTTTTATATTCCCCATTTCTATAACATTGTCTTGCAAAGAATAGGCACTTAGTAAATATGTGCTGAAATTAACTCAAACCCCCTCTTTTACTCTTCCAATAGCACTAGTCAGAAACTTTAAGTAGTAGCCTGCATTCAAGCATTAAATGCCAAGAACTGAATGGAAGACACATTTGTGATGCAGTTAATAGTCTTATTATTCATTTATAGAACAGTGACACCTAGACCACTCTGAAATCCTCCTGCCTCAATTCTGTTTCTGTTCATTTTGTTACTCATTTTCACAATTATGCACTCACCTGAACACTTCAGCAAAATTGACGTTCCCCTCTCCCTGTGCTATAACTTCAGCTTCCTTGCTGATTTTAGTTCCATCCTCCATTTTACCTTGAAGGACTCATAAACTGTCAAGCTTAATATGCCTCCAGACCTAACACAGACCTCAGGATCTCCTTATCACATGTAGCCTTCAGAATGAACCACACCCCTAATCCTATCTAGAGGTCAAAATCAGAAGGTGGAACCAAGACAGAAAAGTGCTACCAGCAAAAAAAATCAAGGGAACTTGAGGACTTCTGCTTCTAGCCACGACATAATAAATGACATCAGAAAACAGAAATAAAAATAGAACATATGTGAAACAACTGTTTCCAGACACTAAATATTAGTGCAGGACTGTGATCCCTGATAAAAGGGAAACAAATGAAGTGAACACTACAATCTCCACAGCTTTTCGCCTGGAGACACTTTCCAGACCGTAGCACAAAGAGAGGTGACAAACAGACATGACAATCTCACTGAGCTAGGAGACAGAATTTGAATTTTGTGAAGGCTGTGACAAAGTAAAGATGAGAAAAGAACTACACAGAGAAAGAGCACCAGAAATCTACATAAAGGACCACTAAAGTCTTTAAATAAATAAATACCAAGCTGAACGTGCTGAGGATGGGAGTCCACACGGTCAGGCAAAGAATAACTACCATGGAAGGAAAAATTGCTGGAGAGATGTAAGCAGAATAGTCCCCAGAGATCACAAAGGGCCAGAATACATTCTAGTTCCTACTAACCAGAATGGAAAAACCTTGATGAACACCCAGGACAACCAGCAGAGAACCCACAGGGTCATGCCTTAGTAAGGCTAAACCAATCCTAGAGTAAAGCTATTCTAGATGCATACTAACCTAAAAACCTAAAAACAAGCCTCGAAAAGGATTACACTAATCCACAGGTAACTACCTATCTGCCAAAAGAAAACTAGAACCCTTAAAAGATGTCAACAAAATCAACTTTCACAAGGGTCAGCATCGAATTAAAAATTACTAGACATTCAAAGAAGCAGGAAACTGTGACCCAAAGTTAGTGGAAAAATCAATTAATTGAAACAGAACAACAAAATAAAAGAGATAATGAAATAGCAAACCAAGACATTGACAGAGCTTGTATAAATACGTTTAGGGAAAGGAAAACATGAACATAATGAGGAATTAAACTTAGGATATAAAAAAGGCTCAAATGAAACTTCTAATGATGAAAAATACAATATCTAAAATGAAAATGTCACTGGATAGGGATAACAGTAGACTAGATACTGCAAAAGAAAAGGCCTATGAAACTGAAGCTTATGGCATAGCAATAAAATCTACCCAAACTAAAGCACAGAAAGGAAAAAGGCTAGAAAGAAAGTTAACAGAGGCTCATCGACCTATGAGACAGTATTAAGAAGACTACCAAAATGAAAAAGCACTCAAAAAACAATAGCCAGAAAGTTTCAAATTTGAGGGAAACTATGAACTCATAAATCAAGAAGCAAAATGAACCTAAGGCAGGTGCTATAGTCTAAATGTTCATGTCTCTCCACTCCATATTCCTATGTTGAAATCCCCTAAACTCCAAGGTGATGGTATTAGAAAGTAGCGCCTTTGGGAGATTATTAGGAATGGGACTAGTACCCTTATAAAACGAGGCACAAGAGAGCTCCTTTGTTCCCTTCTGCCAAGTGAGGTTAGAGTGAGAAAACAGCGGTCTATGAGGAAGCAGGCCCTCACTAGACACCATATCTGCCAGTGCCTTGATCCTGGACTTCCCAACTCCAGATATAATTATGAGATATAAATTTCTGTTGCTTATGAGCCACCCAATCTATGATAATTGGTAGAGCAGCCCAAATGGACTAAGAAAGTGGACAAACACAAAGAAATCAACATGATGCATCGTAATTGATTCACTAAAAAATGATACTAAAGAAAAAAACCTAAAAAGCATCCAGAATAAAAAGGAAGACTAGATACAGAAGAAAAAGGATTAAAAAATACTAAAAAATGCTTTTTATGTATAATGTAAGCCAAAAGACACTGGAATGACATTTTAAAGTACAGAAAAAGAAATATGAATATAAAAACCTGTACCTAGGAAAAGTATCATTAAAACATGAATATGAAATAAAAGAAATTTTTAGATAAACAATTGCTGAGAGAATTCACTGTCAGCAGACCAACACTACAAAAAAATATTAAAGGAAATTCTACAGGCAGAAGAAAATGAGATTAGACATTCAGATCTACATTAAACAATAATGTCAGAGATGATAAATCTGTGGGTAAATACAAAAAAACTCTTTTGACATGTAACTTCTTTAAAAGATAATTGACTATTTAAAGTAAAAATAACAATGTATAATGTTAAAAATTATAAACAATGTGGGGTTTATAACATATGTAGAAAAATGTATGACAACCAATGCATAAAATATGGCAGGGGATGATGGAAGCATACTATATTGAAGTTCTTATTATAAATGGGAAGTGATATAATATTATTTGAAGGTAGTACATGATAAGTTAAAAAAAAAGCATAAACCTAAAGTAGTCACTTTTGAAAAACGAGAAACACCTACTAAGCCTATAGTAGAGGTGAAATGAAATTATAAAGAACCCTCAATTAATCCGAAAGGCAAGAAAAGGAGGAGGTAAAGGAATAAAGAACAAACAGGACAAATTGAAAAGGAATAGCAAGATGGTAGACAAACTTATCCACATCAATAATTACATTAAACATAAATAATCTACACCAGTGCTATTCAATAGAATCCTGTCCCATATGGCAGCCACTAACCTAGCCAAATGTGGCTACTGAGCACTGAAAATTTATCTAGCAAGACTGAAGAAATAAATTTTCAACCTGATAAAATTTTTTTTTTTTTTTTTTTTTTTT
>CAUYRT010077709.1:0-46792 GCA_963574885.1 Lepilemur ruficaudatus | reverse complement strand
TCCTATCCACAATGCTCACTGCATTACTCAGATGTGGGTCTGCCCCAACCCCCAAATCCCCGGTGAACACCACCACCATTTGAGCACCGTAGTGTTAATCAGTCAGTACCAATTTGATGGCGAGTACATGTGGAGCCCATTCTTCCGATCTTGTGTCACCTCACTTTGGATAATGGGCTTAAGCTCAATCCAGGATAATATAAGCGGTGCTAGCTCACTGTCATTTCTTAAAATTGAGTAATATTCCATTGTAAACATATACCAAATTTTAATAATCCACTCATGCATCGAAGGGCACTTAGGTTGTTTCCACATCCTTGCAATAGTGAATTGTGCCGCCATAAACATTCAGGTGCAAGTGTCTTTATAATAGAATGTCTTATGCTCTTTTGGGTAGATGCCTAATAACGCCATTGCGGGATCAAATGGTATTTCTCTTTTTAGCTCTTTGAGGAATCTCCATATTCTTTTCCACAGAGGTTGCACTAATTTGCAGTCCCACCAGCAGTGTAAGAGTGTTCCTGTCTCTCCACATCCTTGCCAGCATTTGTTGTTTTGGGATTTTTTGATAAAGGCCAATCTCACTGGGGTTAGGTGATATCATTGTGGTTATGATTTGCATTTCTCTAATGATTAGCAATGTTGAGCATTTTTTTTATATGTTTGCTGGCCATTATTCTGTCTTCTTTGGAAAAGTGTCTGTTCATTTCCTTTGCTCATTTATGGATGGGGTTGCTTGATTTTTTTCTTGTTAATTCTTTTGAGTTCTAGATAGATTCTTGTTATCAGACCTTTATCAGAAGTGTAGAGAGCAAATATTTTCTCCCATTCTGTAGGTTGTCTATTTGTTCCAGTGATAGTTTCCTTGGCTGTACAGAAGCTTTTTAATTTGATCAGATTCCATTTGTTCATTTTTGTTTCTATGGTGATTGCTTTGGGGGTCTTCTTCAAGAATTCTTTGCCTAGGTCGATGTCTGTAAGGGTCTTCCCAACATCTTCTTCTAGAATTCTTAAAGTTTCATGCCTTAGGTTTAAGTCTGTTATCCACCTTGAGTGGATTTTTGTGAGAGATGAGAGGTAGGGATCTATGAGATATTTTCCCAGAGAGGTCAAAAATCTTGCCCACCTCTTTCAGTTTATTTCTCTTGCCCCACATAAGTCAGCCAGCATACACATGTGTTGTGGGCTCCCCTTTGCAGCAAATAACATACTCACAGTTATCTTTATTCAGTATCAATGCTTGAAGCAATTAAATTGAAAAATGTGAATAACTCAGAGAATGTGGGATAACATGAAGTAAACTAAGATTTCCTGAAGTGTCCAAAGGAAGAATACAAATTGTTGTGAGCAATAATCAAAAGTCCTAAATCTCTAGGCATACCAAAATTAAGGAAAATTTAAATATAGAATATGAGTCAGGAAATCTTGTCCTAATGGACTGGGAGATATCCCTTCAAAGATAGTGGTAGAAGCTGGGGACCAATTTGGTGAGAGCTATAAGTGTGTTTACAAAGAATTCATATTTCACTTGATATTTACAAGGGGCAAGGTGATTCACCTTAGTCTCCTTACAAATAATCTCAGATTTAGTTTGATATTGGCTGTTCTGTTGTAGCAATAGGCATGATACAGTTTTACAAAATCTGGTTTTTTCAACCTAAGTGCCCGTCAATGCATGAGTGGATCATTAAAATTTGGTATATGTTTACAATGGAATATTACTCAATTTTAAGAAATGACAGTGAGCTAGAACCACTTATATTATCCTGGATTAAGCTTGAGCCCATTATTCGAAGTGAGGTGACACAAGAGCCGAAGAATGGGCCCCACTTGTACTCGCCATCAAATTGGTACTGACTGATTAACACTATGGTTCTAAAATGGTGGTGGTGTTCACTAGGGATTTGGGGGGTGGGGGGTAGACCCACACCTGACAGATGTGGTGAGCAACGTGAAGGGTAGGGGCATGCTTGAAATGTATTTGGGGATGGGAATTAGGGGTCTCAATAGTGGATAGGAAATCCTCTAAAACTGATCTATGTGAATAGCTGTACTACTTGGTAAATTTACTAATAACCATTTAACTGTACACCTAAAATGGAGTAAAGACATGATATGTAAATTACACTTCAATAAAGAAAAAAATCTGGTTTTTTTAATAATAAAATTTTTTATTTTAATTTTACTTTTTTATTTCAATAGATTTAGGGGATACAAGTTAAATTCCATTACATGTACATATTGAATAGTGGTGAAGTCTGGGCTTTTAGCGTATCCATCACCTGAACAGTGTACATTGTACCCTATAGGTAATATTTCATCCCTAACGGGGTCTCACCTTCCCCCCTTTTAAGTCTCCAGTGTCCATTATACCACTGTGTATCCTTGTGTAGCCACAGCTTAGCTTCCATTTATAAGTGAGAACATGCTACATTTATTTTTCTGCTTCTGAGTTACTTTACTTAAGATAATAGCCTCCAGTTCCATCCAAGTTCTTGCAAAAGACATTATTTCATTCTTTCTTATGGCTGAGTAGTACTCCATGGCATATATATATGTATATATATATATATACACACCACATTTTATTTATCCACTCATTGGTTGATGGGCACTTAGGTTAATTCCATATCTTTCCTATTGTGAATTGTGCTGTGATAAACTCATGAGTACTGGTATCTTTTTGATATAACAATTTCTTTTCCATTAGATAGATAACCAGTAGTGAGATTGCAGGATTGAGTGGTAGATCTACTTTTAATTCTTTGAGAAATCTCCATACTGATTTCTACAGAGGTTCTACTAATTTATATTCCCAACAGTGTATAAGTGTTCCCTTTTCAGTGCATCTACACCAACAACTGTTGTTTTTTTGACTTTTTAATAAAGGCCATTCTAATTGGAGTAAGATGGTAGCTCATTGTGTTTTAATTTGTATTTCTCTGACAGCAATGCTGAGCATTTTTTTCCCATATGTTTGTTGGCCATTTGTATATCTTCTTTTGAAAAATGCCTGTTCGTGTCATTTTTCCACTTTTTAATGGAGTTGTTTTTTTCTCCTGTTGAGTTGAGTTCCTTGTAGATTCTGGATATTAGTCCTTTGTCAGATACATGGTTTGTGAATATTTTCTCCTATTCTATAGGTTTTCTATTTACTCTTATGGTTATTTCTTTTGCTGTGCAGAAGCTTTTTAGTTTAATTAAGTCCCATTTGTCTATTTTTGATTTTGTTGCATTTGCTTTTGGGATCTTAGTCACAATTTCTTTGCCTAGACCAATGTCCAGAAGAGTTTTTCCTAGGTTATCTTCTGGAATTTTTATGGTTTCAGGTCTACATTTAACTTGAGTTAATTTTTATATATGGTGAAAGATAGGGATCAAGTTTCATTCTTCTGCATATGGCAATCTAATTTTCCCAGCATCATTTATTGAATAGTGTATCCTTTCTCCAGTGTATGTTTTTGTCTGTTTTGTTGAAGATTGTCTGTTTTGTTGGTTGTAAGTGTATGGTTTTATTTTGTTGGGTGTAAGTATATGGTTTTATTTTTGGTTAAAACCTGTTTTTCTCAGTGGCCCTTGGCTTTTTTTCATAAACTTGTTCCAAGCACCTACACTGGGTATACCCTAGTGCTGGGGGCTAAAAGGAATAGAAAGTCCCTGTATGGCCTTCTGAGTGAGGAGGCAAGAAAGGGAGCATGTGAGAATACACACACACACACACACACACACACGCTCTCTTTCTCTCACATGGTCACATGCAGCAATTAAGCACAGTGCAAAATAAGGCAGATACGTTAATAATCACCAAAGCTGGAGCCTTAGACAACCAATGCTCTAGATGTATACAGAGTGAGAGATCAGGGGAAGCTGGCTTAGTGCTTTTCAAACTTTAATGTGCCATCACATTCCTTGGGGATCTTGTTAGAATGCTGATTCTGATTCTGTCGATCTGGGGTGGAGCCCGAGGTTCTGTGTTTCTAACAGGGTTTGGGTCTACTTTGTTTATTCATGCATTTGTTGACTGTTAAATCTGTCATGCATCATGCATTTTGCTATAAACCAGGGTTAAAACAATGACTAAAATACAGCCTATCTTTCAGAAAGAAGACAGGTAAAGATTATAATACAAAGATTATAATACAAAGTGATAATTGGTAGAAATATTCCCAGGGTTCTATCTGAACCCAGATGTAGAAAATACAGACTGAATGATTTATGAAGGATGGAAAAGAGTTTCCATAACTAAGTTGTTGTGGTAAGTGAGGGGACGGGGCAGTTCAGGCAAAAGGAAGGGCCTGTGTGAAGTCCTAGGGGTGTTCAACAGCATCAAAAACAAAGGTTCTAGGTAGAAGAGTGGAGGGAGAAAGAGCTGGACAGTGGCCAGGCACCAGGTTACAAAGATGCTTGTGTGCCAAGCCAAGACATTGGTGCAACATCCTGAAGGCTAAGGCGAGCTTTGGAAGGAAATGCAGAGAGACGGCTCAGAAGGTCCCATAGCTAATTTAAGTGGTGTGTCCTCAGCCTTGATCTTTCACTCTATAAATGGCTATGCAAACTCTTCTCTAGCACTTAGCCTTCTGACTATATTTTACCCGGTTTGGTGCTCTCCTCTTCTGCGCCAAACATGTGAACCATGTTTTTTCTGGTCCAGTGGTTTTTCTTTAGAAGATGTTAGTAATGCACAAAGAAACAAAACTGATTTTTCCAAAATAGTGCTTTTCAGAGGTTAAGAGAAGTTACAGCAACCTTGAGTGTTTGAGTTTCCTCGCTTATTTAAAAAATAAGCAGAGGTCAAAATAAGGTAAAAAAGTTTACAGTATATTTTAAATATTTCCATTGAGAAATGAAAATTTTTGCCACAATAAATGTACTGCAAGAGTAGGCTATTTTAAAGATAATTATCATTTTATAAACATGAAAGTACATTAGAAGCAGAATGGGGCATAAAAGAAAGGCCTGCTTTTAATTCTTTATCTTTGTGATTGTATGTATAACCCAATTTATAGGCAAGAAGTGAAAATATGAAGACTTTTGTAAATGCCAGGCTGGCCTTAACTGCCCGGCCCCCACCCTTGCCCACCCCTTATTCTCCCTATCCAGTCACCTAACAGGCTCTGATCTAGAAGCTTGGGAGATTCTATTTTTCTTGTCTAATTATTGGAGAAAACACTAGATGCACAGAGCACTAGAATTCATAGAGAAAAGCACCACACCAACGAAGAGTAGGCAAGATGACCAAGGACCAAACATCAGTGACCTTCAAAGGCCACCTTGAAAACCAAATAACCCCCTGTGTCACTCCAACCTGAATGCCAACCTGATCCTAACATGGACACATGCAGCAAAATGACAAAAGTCACTGCAGAGGAAATGGACGTGTCAGTGAGTGAGAAACAGACTGGCGGGTCCTCTAACATCACCCCCCCTTTTTTTTTTTTGACTTAGCGGAAGATTTCCTGATTCAAAGAGACAAGTTTATTTTGGAGACAGTAAAACACAAATGAATGCACAAAGAAAAGGCATATCTGGCAGCCTAAGATGCAATTTGCAGTTTAAAACACAATGATACAGACCAAATTTAGCTCCTGTTTTCTGAACCAGCAGCAAAAGCAGCCACTGCACGTGCCCGGCAAGCCGCATGCAGGATGCCTGTCCTGCTCGGCAGTGCCTTTGCTGGTCTGGCACATTGGGATTGCAGATCCTTATAGGAATAGCTCATGTGCTTTAATTCTCTTAGAAAAAAATAAAACGAGATCTGGACGTGTATTTAGTCCCATCAGAAAGCTTACTGGGAGAATGAGCTCTATTATGAGTTATGAAGATCAAAGGGGCATCCGGCAAGGGGAAAAAATTAAACTATTATCTCATTACTTTGCTAAATTAAAATTGTCAGGCCTAGGCAAAGATCTGACCGGCCAGAGTTAATTTTGGAGTGAAGTTTTATGGTTATGTCTTTTAAAAGCCATGTGAATCGGCAAGCGTAAAGCTGACAGGACTTTGCCGGCTTCAGCAAGCACACACTGTCCCTTTCATTTATTTAAAAGATCTCTGTCCCTGCTGAAAGGCCTGCAGGGAGCCAGACCAGAGTGTTTGGGCTTGGACTGCGAGTGCTTGATGCAGTCTGGTGGGAGGGTTGGGGTGGCACAGAGACACTGGAATAAAAAAGGATTCTGCTCCTTTGGAGACAAAGGAAGCACAGAGCCCCAGACACTAGATGTGGGGATTCACCTTTTGCTGCCCTTACAGTGTAGCAAGCGGGTTTCTAGCATGGCTGAGAAAAACTTAAACTACTTCCCCTGAGAATTCCAAACTCCTATTTTTGGAATTAAGTTTTCAGGGCCTGACAAAGCTGTAAAGATCAAAATAAGTTAAACTGATCACTTTAATCAATCTGTGGTTAAATGCCCTATAGGATGTAGAGACAGGGATCTGGCCCAGAGGAGGAGGACGAGTTTGGAAACTGGCTAGGGTGAGAAAGGAGAGGTCTGTGGGCTATGAGGGTGTCAGAGCAGAAGGGGCTTTAGAGATAATTGGGCTGGATGTCCTCATTTATGCAGACAAGGCAAGAAAGGAGACTCTGCGTGCTTTGCTTAGGGTCACACAGTGATGAGTTATTGGGATGGAGTATACACAGCAAGTAGAACTTCTGAGTAATGTGAGTGTGGCAGATTGATTGCAAAAGTGGCTTCAATTCTTTTCCTCTCTATATCCAAGTACTCATAGGATGTGGCTTTGTAGCTCCTCTCATCAAGAAGTCTATTCAAAAGATTCCATCCATGTTTATTTCCTGCACCCCCAAATCTGGGCTGGCTTGAGGCTTGCTTTCAGATGGTGGAAATTAGCAGAAGTGACACTGTGCAAGTCCGTGCCTACACCTCGAAAGCCTTGCATCCTTCTGCTCCTCCCTTGATTCCTGCCTCTAGTGGCCTGGACTGGGCTGCTGGAGGGACAGAGAACACAGCGGGAGAGCCAGGTGTGCCAGCTGAGGCCAGGAAAATGCACAGCCAGGCCTGACCAAGATCAGCAGGACCCGCCAGCTAACTGTGGACTCATGAACAATGAGACTGGATGTTGTTTTTTGCCTCTCAGTGTTGGGGTCGGTTTGTTTGAAGCATTCTTGTGGGACTACATGACTGGTTCATGGTGCCATAAGGAATGGTTGGCCCAGAGGAGAAAGAAAGAACAGAATAACCCCAAGTGTGTTAGGTCCTGCAGTTTCTGTATAGGGGAATGGTGGCCAATTTAAGAATGAGAATATGTCCAGGGAATGGAATCCCTCACAGCTATCATGGTATTGTGCTCCCTAAATGCCAGAGAATCCTGAAGTGTTTGTGTCATCACACCCTGGAGCTGAAACCCATGCTTGGGATCTTCCAGTCTTGATTTTGCAGAAAAGGCAGCAGAGGTTGGGCGGTGCTAAGGTGCACAAGCTAGGGGGCCCAGCGCAAAACAAAAATGTGGAGTCTCTTGTTAAAAAATGACTCAGAATTTCAAGGTGGTGGCAGTAGAGTGTTAAACCAAGCACAGGGCCCTTCTAAGTGTGGGGCCTGTGCTACTGCACAGGTTGTACGCCCATGAAGAGGGCCTGCAGTTTGGCAACGGGTTCAAGGAAATCACTTCAGGAGATTCATTTGTCTGGTTAACCTTTACCAAAAAAATGCAACTTGGTATATTTGTTAACAGCTGGTTCAAGAAAAGGAGCAAGAAGCTAAGGCCTCTAGTTTCCACTCCACTGATTCTTTTTTGTATTTGTTTTTGACAGACGTATAGGAAGAAAATTTGGGCTAGAAACAATATGGCTGGCTTGGGATCCGACTCACAGAAGGAAGAACTTACAATTCTTCACAGAACATGCAGAAGCATGGGAATGCGGATTCAAGCGAGTAAACTCTGAAGAGTTCTTATATAAGACGCTTGCAGTGTCCAATCATACCTTTATGACATTCTCTTTGTGAAAGTTGATTGCTATTCATTACAGTAAATTACTTGAATTATCTGTCTCTATTTAGCTATTTCTTTTCTCATCTTTGCTTTCTTTTTTTTTTAATAAATAGAAAATTTTCAGGTGCTAAGTAATAAGGATGTATTTTTTTTTTTGGTTTCTCCTAAGTTTTACCTTACTTATGACATTAATCATTTTCCAAAGTTCTGAACTATTCTGGAAAAATGGTAGCTCAGAATGTATACTACCGTATCTTTAACCAACTTCTGTCAGTACTTTAAACACTCCTCTCTTACTGGAGACACTGCAGTTAAATATTACAGGGAATCCCAAAAGTCACCATACATAGGGAAAATGGGAAATTGTAGCTAAATGTACCTTTATTTACAAAATATTCATTACAAAATTTTTCCTTTGTATGGAGACTTTTGGGGCACCCTGTATTAGAATCCTTGTTTCTACAGTAAACCAGTTTACATTATTTTGTGGATGATTAATTTAAAAAATTAAACTCTGGGCTTCCTTTGGATTTTCTAAAGTTTTTCTCATTGGCTTATCATGGGAAATTCAAGAAGGTCTTCTTAAGTAACAGACAAGTTTGTGGATTAAAAAAAAAAATTCCTTTAGAAAAGACAAGGTTTCTGTGACCTCCTTTTTTGAGACAATGAAAGTGACAAGACAAAATCTTAGATAATAAAGTTAAAGACATCACTTAAGGCAAAAGCCAGTGATGAGAAACAACTGTGAGAACACACATAAAAGCTACCGGGGAACAAACTTGGTTTTGCATCAAAGGTCAGGCCAACTAAACACCAATGCGTGATGCCTGGCACAGTTCTTGCTATGTAGAGGCTGGTTGCTTTCTGCATTAGCACGGGTTCTTGCTTTAAAGATTACTTGCTAACTCACGGAACACACACACGTCAGCTTGGTTACATGTGTCATTCCTTTGTCAAGATTCCCATCCACCTGGCCCTGTTTATGCAGCTACAGATGACAATTAGGTTCTCAGGGCATATGTCCCTTCCCCACTTCTTATCCTTTAAAAAACACTCTTCTGGACTTTCACTTGGCCAATGATCTCTAACTGGATTAATACAATGTCTAATTTAATTTGGAACATTGAGCCTTGATTTTGCTTTGGCTTGTTCAGGTTCTTATTGAATCAGAATAAATTTTCATAGTCCCTGTGGAAATGCCAGCTTTCTCCATCAAGTTGGCAAAGGACGTCCATTTCCAAAGAAGTATTCAAACCAGTTTCCAGAGGAGGTCCTGTAGTGGTTGGGATTGGTCAAAGAAACATGAGTCATAATGATCATGACCTGGCCCTGCTTATTATCTTTCCGGTATAGTTTCTCTTCTGCTACCTGCTGTTTCTATCCAATCTATTTCTTATCTCTCTCCTACCTTTCTCCCCTGTATTTCAGCCCAAATGCCAAAGCTGTGATCCATTTTTATGTTTGCCAAGGTCACATTGGCACAGAAATCTTTCTGCAGGCTTCCCTTGAGGACAACATCAAACTACAACTTTCTGCCCTTAAGCTAAAGGCTGTATAAGCCTCTAGCTACTTGCCTTCTGTTTGGCTTTTATGTTCTCTTCCTCTTTTACTCACTCCTTTCCCTCTTCCTTCCCCCAGCACCAAGTACCCTAGATGCCTTTCCCTGTCTCTCTCCTGCTTTCTTTCATTTGACCCTGAAAGACAAAATGCTGATAAGCTCCCTTCCTTTGCCTCATTAAAAAATTGCCATAAAATTTATAGCTGGCTTAGGCTGGCCATCACTGATCTTCCTGATTTAGTTACTGCCAAGAAGTGTTTTATGGTATCCACTGACTTATTTACAACAAACACAATCAAGTCCTTGGTGCTAGAAGCCTGCATAGATCTTATTTGTTTGGAAAATGGAGTGGGTACTTGAAGTTCTCTGTGCAGACTGGGGTGGTTTGAATTGTTTTACTCATGCATTTTATATAGAAAGGTAAAATACCCAAGCCTTAAGGTATAATAACATCAAATCCTTTTGCTGCTATGTAGAAAATGTATATAGCCCTAAGATAGCATGGGAAAATTTCCAATATTTCCCTAAGTGTTAGTTTCAGGAGGCCATTAGTGAGGCTGGTAAGTAAAAACAAATTGCATTGGTGTTGATAAAATTGTCTGTTGGTAGAAACTGTTTGAATATCTGAATGTAATGAGGTTAATTGATTATATGAAAGTGATTTGGAAGGTTATGTAATAACCACCTGTTTTGAGTCTACTATTTAGAGGATGGGTCAGGGTGGGGATAAATTAAATGTTTGAAACATTTGAATTGTGTTGATTGTTCAATTGTGTATTTAAAATATGTGCAAGAAATCTGCTTCCCTTATAATCCCCCGTACCCTGGTGGTCACTACACAAATTTAAGTTGTTCAATAGTACCCAAAGCTCTCTAACAGAAGATGCTTTGCCCTGAGCAAAACAGTGTAATTACCCGGAACAGATCCATAACAAAGAGTTGTAATGCGATTTTCCAAAGAGAAATCCTGACTGTATCTTTTGGAAGTTAACCCTGAAACTGGTGCCATGGATTACTTGAGCATTTCACTGTCACAAAAGAAATCTGATGTCTGAGGAACAGTTGTTAATAATCTGCCTTCTGTAGTCATTTTTCCTAACTGGCTAAGGCTCAATTTAGGATCTAGTGTAGTGACAATAAAGATTGAGTGTCTCTGACTGCAGTATTGATTACTGTATATTCCTTTGCTGAGGCCAGTGCTATTTTATAGAGAGTTGATGGTGGAGAAGAGCCTGGTGGTTAAGGTGGAAGCATAAAGACTTGTTTCTCTAAGTTTAAGGTGTACTTCACTTGATAAATACAGAAGCCAGCAGAAAGAGTGACCATATCAGGCAAACCCATCACAGCACTGTTAGAGAAGTGCAGCTTGGTAAATCAAGAACTGTGGCTGCATAAACTAAGTATAAACTAGGGCCCCACATGGCTCAACTGCTTCATGATGCTCCATTAAAAGCACAGCTGGTTAGGCATCGTGGCTCATGCCTATAATCCCAGCACTTTGGGAGGCCAAGGCAGGAGGATCACTTGAGGCCAGGAGTTCAAGACCAGCCTGGGCAACAAAGTGAGACCTCATCTCTCTAAAAAAAAAAAAAAAAAATTATCTGGACACCACAGTATGCATCTGTAGTCCCAGCTACTCAACAGGCTGAAGTGGGAGAATCACTTAAACCCAGGAGTTCAGTTGTAATTTCTCCTTTTTCATGCCTGATATAACTAATATCGTGGAAATACAAAATATCGTCTATGAATACAATAGAACCCTCTACGCACATAAACTTGAAAATGTGCAGGAAATGGACAAATTCTTAGAAACACACAGCCTCCTTAGAAAGAAATAGAATTCCTGAACAGACTGATATCAAGTACTGAAATTGAAGCAGCAATAAAAAAAATCCTTCCTAAAAAAAATGTCTCATACCAGATGGTTTCACACCCGAATTTTACCAGACCTACAAAGAAGAATTGGTTCCTATCCTACAGAAATTATTCCACAACATTGAGAAGGAAGGAATATCCCCAACACATTTTACAAAGCCAACATCATCCTGATACCAAAGCCAGGAAAGGACTCAACAAAAAAAGAAAACTATAGACTAATATCCCTTATGAATATAGATGCAAAAATTCTCAGTAAAATCCTAGCAAACCAAATTCAGGTGCTTATCAAAAAAATAATCCATCACAACCAAGTGGGCTTCATCCCAGAGATGCAGGGATGGTTCAATATACGCAAATCTACACAAATAGAAGCAAAAACAAAGACCATATGATCCTCTCAATAGATGCAGAAAAAGCATTCCACAAAACTCAGCACCCTTTTATGGTAAGAACAATTAACAAAATAGGCATAGATGGGATGTACCTAAAAATGATAAAAGCCATATACAACAAACCCACAGCCAACATCATACTGAATGGGGAAAAATTGAAAGCATTTCTGCTTAGAATTGGAACCAGACAAGGTTGCTCTTGATCACCACTTCTATTCAACATAGTGCTGGAAGTCCTAGCCAGAGCAATCAGACAAAAGAAGGAAATCAAGGGCATCCAAATGGGGACAGAAGAGGTAAAACTATCGCCTTTTGCTGGTGATATGATCTTATATCTAGAAAAACCTCAAAGATTCTGCCATGAGACTACTGGAATTGATAAACAAATGCAAAGTATCAGGCTACAAAATCAATGTACACAAAACAGTAGCATTCATATATGCCAACAACAGTCAAACTGAGAACCAAATCAAAGACTCAACACCCTTCACAATAACAACAAAGAAAATAAAATGCATAGGAATATATTTCACCAAGGAGGTGAAAGACCTCTACAGGAAGAATTATAAAACACTGAGGAAGAAAACAGCAGAGTACATAAACAGGTGGAAAACCATACCATGCTCATGGGTTGGCAGAATCAACACTGTTAGAATGTCTATACTTCCCAATATGATCTACAGATTCAAGGCAATCTCTATTAAAATACCAACATCATTTTCTGCAGATCTAGAAAGAATAATTCTACGCTTCCTATGGAACCAGAAAAGAC
Source organism: Lepilemur ruficaudatus (assembly GCA_963574885.1). Taxonomy (NCBI): domain Eukaryota; kingdom Metazoa; phylum Chordata; class Mammalia; order Primates; family Lepilemuridae; genus Lepilemur; species Lepilemur ruficaudatus. The sequence continues at coordinate 34,251 of CAUYRT010077709.1, read as the reverse complement.
CCTGTATAGCAAAAGCAAAAAAAGAAAAACAAATTGGGAGGCATCAGTTTACCAGACTTTAAGCTATACTATAAGGCTATGGTAACCAAAACAGCATGGTGCTGGCACAAGAACAGAGACCAATGGAACAGAACTGAGAACCCACATATAAACCATCCTCATGTAGCCATCTGACCTTTAACAAAGCAGACAAAAACATACACTGGGGAAAAGAATCCTTATTCAATAAATGGTGCTGGGAAAATTGGATAGCCACATGGAGAAGACTGAAGCAGGATCTGCACCTCTCACCTTTCATAAAAATCAACTCATGGTGGATAACAGAGTTAAACCTAAGGCATGAAACCCTAAGAATTCTTGAAGAAAACATTGGAAAAACTCTTATAGACATTGGCCTAGGCAAAGAATTTATGAAGAAGACCCCAAAGGCAATCACAGCAACTACAAAAATAAATAAATGAGACCTGATCAAATTAAAAAGCTTCTGCACAGCCAAGGAAACTATCACCAGAGTGAATAACAACCTACAGAATGGGAGGAAATATTCGCATGCTACACATCTGATAAAGGGCTGATAACTAGAATCTCTATAGCACTCAGGAAAATCAACAAGAAAAAAATCAAAGAACCCCATTAAAAAGTCGGCAAAGGACATGAACAGAAACTTTTCAAAAGAAGACATACTAATGGCAAACAAACACACACAAAAATGTTTCACATCTCTATTCATCGGGGAAATGCAAATCAAAACCACAATGAGATATCACTTAACTCCAGTGAGAGTGGCTTTTATCAAAAAGTCCCAAAACAACAAATGCTGGTGTGGATGAGGAGAGATAGGAACACTTATACACTGCTGGTGAGACTTTAACCTAGTACAACCTCTACGGAAATTAATATGGAGATACTAAAATTATCAAAGAACTAAAAGTAAAACTACTATTTGATCCAGCAATTCCACTACTGGGTATTTACCCAAAGGAAAAAAAGATATTCTATACAAAAGACATCTGCACTCAGATGTTCATAGCAGCGCAATTCACAATTGCAAAGATGTGGAAACAACTCAAGTGTCCATCCATACATAGGTGGATTAATAAAATGTGGTATATATATACCATGGAGTTCTACTCAGCCATAAAAGAAATGACGAACTAATATCCCTTGTACTATTCTGGATGGAGTTGGAGCCCATTCTTTGAAGTATCACAAGAATGGAAAAATAAGCACCACACATACTTACCATTAAATTGGTATTAACTGATCAACACTTATGTGCACATATGTAAATAACAGTCATAGGGTGTTGGGCAGGTGAGAGGGGATGGGTAAATTCACACCTAATGGGTACGGTGTCCAATGTCTGGGGGTTGGGCACACTTATAGCTCTTACTTGGACGGTGCAAAGGCAATATATGTAACCAAAGTGTTTGTATCCCTGTAATATTCTGAAGTTAAAAAAATTTAAAAATACAAAAATAAACCCAGAAGTTCAAGGCTGCAGTGAGCTATGATCATACCACTATACTCTGTTCAGCCTGGGTGACAGAGGGAGACCCACATACATCTCAAAAAAAAAAAAAAAAAAAAAAAGCAGAGCTCAGAAACCAAAGTAATTATAACTAAAATCTAATCTTTACTCCTATCTCTTAAAAATCATGTTAGTAGATTCAATTTATAATCCATGGTAAAACACTTTTCAAAACTTCCTTTGCTTCCTTTCCTGTTTCTCAGATTCCAAAGCTGCTCCTGAGGCTCTCATGTTGCCAAATCCCAAAACGCTTTCTCACAGAACATGTGGCCCATATGGGCTTTCATCCCCCACCCAACTTCTTCAGTTCTTCATTTCACAGGTCTACACATACTCTGTGTTTTGTTTTTTCTATCATTTTGTTTTGTTTAATGTGGTTCTGCCTATTCTTACAAGAAGCTTAGAAACTAGTCTGGCAAAGTTTTCTTAGAGGGCAAGGCAAGGGCAAGTGAAGAATCAGAGTAGATAAAGGAAAAGTTCTTTTATTAGCTGGAGGTTGGATGGGAGCAGCAGGAGTCTCCAATTACTGCCAGGTTAAGATATCCTGTCCCTATCACAATTTATAGTAGGAACCAACACTTATTAACAGTTAACAGTTTGCTAAGTATTTTTATATTAATTATGCCATGATAACTCTAATATTATCTTACAAGTTTGTATTACAATATCATCATGCCAATGAGGAAACTGTAGTTTAGAGCAGCTTAGTGATTTTCCCAAGGTTACATGGCTGGTTAATGACAAAACTAGGACTTCTCAGCCTCCGTCTCCTCCTAAAGCCCATGTTCGTAATCATCATAACCTTTAGGTATCAGCATTTCCCACTGATGGAGGTTATACTGAGACGGGAGCCATCACTGAAACACACTGACACCATTTGAATATAAGAAATGCAACTTATCTCCATCCTTTCACAAAATTTTCTTTTTATATAGTTTTTAAGCTAAATGTACCATTTTGGATCCAGACCTGTATTAACATACTGATTACCAAATGTTAGACACTCTAGAAATTAGTATTGGAATTTTCCAACTATAAATGCTTATGATTAGGAGGGGAAATTCAAAATTTGAATTTCTCTTAATCTGTTTTTTTCCTTTATTTATTTTATTTTTTTTACTATTTACTGTTTTCCACCCAAAAGACCATAGGAAATTCCATGGCCCCGATTTATAATCTTGAGTCTGTTCCCTCATCTGCACTCTGCCTTATTTGTGAGGGTAGAGGAAGGATTTAGGAGAGGGATTAGGAGCTCGTCAGAGCATGACAGTGATGAGAGCTACCCAGAGTGTGTATAATGAACTCCACACACAGTTGCCAGCTACTCTGTTGAATATGCCACCTCGAAAGTCATCTTTGCATTCGATTTCAACTTTTTAAACAATTTTCCCTTTTGGCATAAATGTTTCCTTGCTGTCTTTACACCCTGATTGAAAGCAAAATGAGATTCACCTCTGATGAGATCGATATTGGCCATCACTCTTTGCAAGACAGGCTTTAAATCAACACTTCCCACTTTTGTCCTTTTGGCAAATGCCTTCAGCCTGGAGCGCATGCGAGAGACAGTCACTCCCACTATCTGCATCCGGAAGCTGCGTGAAGTCACCACCTTGGTACTAAGTCTCTTCTCAACTCCCTTGGCTGCTGGTCAGTTCTTTTTCTATTAAAATCAGAGTTTGAGCTAGTTATTCATAGGATACAAAAATAAGGAGCAAAAAGGGAAGCTGAATGTAGGGCTCTGATCTTATATCTGGGAGCCTTGACCTTTCTAGGTTAAAACAAACACTGGAGCTACAAGAGAATCATTCTAAGTCACCTGACCTGTTTCCTGACCCTGTTACAAAAAGGGTTTATGGAATTATTCCAAGAGATTTTCACATCTCTCTGTAGGTGAAATAAATAATACATCTTATGCATACATATACTATTCATTTTTCATATGTAAATAGGTGCTGTTGTAATCAATCTGATATAAATTGTTTTAATAACATTCATATAAATAAATGTATTTAACAGCATGCAAAATTCTTAGTCAATATATCAATATAAGAAAGAGCTTCGACTATTATTATGAGACGTTTTACATTAGAAAGGAGTTCTCCTTTTTTTTTTAACAGTTGGGAATTACCAAATAATGGTGGCCCTTTGTGATCAGCAAAATGGGAAGAAACATGAAAGAGGTTAGAAATATGAAGGCGCTTACATTTAAAAAAAAAAAAAAACAGAAAATCCCTACCAAAAGCTATCAATTTCTGTCAGGAAATTGGCTGATGCATCCTTGCTTTACCTTGGAGCTACGGAAGGCTGCTGCTTGATTTAGCATGGGTGTTAAAGAACTCCATGTCAGCAAACTCACAGGAAGAACTTGTCCTTTCTACTGGTATTCTGTCTAAGCTTCAAAATGGCACAGCACTCAGGTGCCCTCGTGTATCATAATGTCTTTGACATTTTCCTGAGGAGAAAGCATAGACTATCAGTCAATGTGTAAAGAGATAAATAAAGGGCTACCTTCAATTGCAGAATGTCTGCTTCTAGTTGATAATTAAAAGGATTACCCAAAGAGACTAGCAGGTATGTTGTTTAGTTGGTTTTTGACAGTTTCAAGTCTGTCTCTCCTTATTCTGGTAAGAGAATCCCAGTTTTCCTTCAAGAATTGTCCATACCCATTACTGGGCACATGGTCCAGACTTAGTCCCAAAAAATTGTTGCTGGAATTATTGAGAAGGAAGTGAACTCCTCTTATTGAGGTTTTGAAAGTGGTTAGAAGGAAGGTTAGCTTTTGGTCGCTTTTGGCATCACTGGGGCACGCCTGCCTAAGCAACACAGGAGAGAGCTGGCCAGCAAATGGAGACAGAGTCCAGAAAAATCATCTGAACATCTGATCTAAATATTCCTGACTTTGACTTTTGAGTTCTGTGAGCCAATCAGGTGTCTTCTGTGGCTTACACATTTGAGTTAGGGTATTATCACTGGCACCATAAAGAAACCTAATTAGTACAGCGTTGTCCTTCAGCCTCCAGTGGAATTTACCACCCTCTTTGCATCATTTCTTTCCACATTTCTAGTTTTAAGAAATTCCATCATGTCATGTCAGAATGCCACAGCCTCACTTCATTATCACCCTCTTAATGTGGAGCAGAAGGACTGTCTCTAGCACATGAGCTGACTTCTAGGGCAAAGGCATTCTCAGCCACTGAGCAGGTCCAAGAAAATGTGGGGAGAAGAAGAGACCCTGTGGTTCTCCTGGGGAACTTGGCTCTCAGCACTGAAAAGTCATCTCAAACAAGAATGTTCTAAAATGCACACTGACGCTTCCTTTTCAACTGGCAATAAACAGTGAGTAATGCATAGCAGTACACAGAGGTTGCCAATTTTTGATAGAGCAACCCTGTAGCTCAGCTGGGGATTCTGCTAGGAGGGAAGGCTGTAATTCTGTTGTTTTGTGGAGATGGGATATTTTGATGCTGACCCTTTGATTTTGCTTCGATTCCTTTTTTCTGCTCCTTTTGTCATTCTTGTCTCCCCGGCTTTGTTCCTTTCCATTATTGTTCTTTGCCTGAAATTGGACCCACAGAAATGAGCCTATAATCAGGAGACATGTGAATCCCTAAATTGGTCTCATTTTGGTTTTCTACTCTGTGAATATTTCAGTATGAGAAACATAAAAAAAAAAGACATTTTAGATCACTGGTCCTTCAACTTAGTCATGCTACTATCTAACCCACTGCGTGGAAAATTTGAATATGCATCACAGTATCTAAAATTGACATTTCTAAATCTGTTTTTGGTACATTATGTAGAAAATTACTTCATTCTCACTAGTACTTGAGAAACCTTCATCATACATCATTCCAACAGCCTAGAAAAAGAAGTAAGTGGGAAGATGTGTATATAAGAGAAATAGGGGAATAGCAACATAGTATTGCAAGCCATTGATAAAGATTAAACTGACTTCTTTAGCTTAATTGAGCTTGATTTTTGTGTCTCTTTGTGGTACTTAATATATAACCAAATATATACAACCAAATAAGGCAGCTGTTCTTCAGTGAACTTTGCATAAGAGTAAAAATGTCTAAAATTAAATCTTTATAACAAAATAAAATGCCCCCTCCAAGCTTCCAGTAAGTTTTTAAAAATAGCACTTCAAGTATATTGAACACCTTCTATGTGCCAAGCATTGTACATGTGTTAACCTCATCTGTTCTTAGTACTTGAGATGGGAACAGTTAGTCTCTCATTTTATAAGTGCAAAAACTGAGGGTTAGAGAGACCAAGAAACCTGTTCAGAGCCAAGTACATGGTCTGTGTCAATCCAGAGACCAACCTTCTAACAGTTACAGGGGAGATGGGGAGAGGGAAGGATGAGATTCCATGTTCTCTTAATATCTCATGGATTCTTAAGAACCCCTAAAGTCAAGAGTTGGTAGGAGAGAGTACAGGCAAGGCCACTCCCTGTGTTGCTGGTTTCAGGCCATTCAGGGACAATGGACCAGGAGAAAATAAACAATCAAAGACTGGATTTTAGGGAATTGGCTAGCCATGCCCTGAGGTGAGTACTTCTGTGGCAATTTGCAGTGCTAGCCATGGCTTCTTTCCTTGCTTATGGCCTGACAATACCTGGGGCCTAAGATATCCTGGACCCTCTCCAGCTCTCACAGTACCTTGGGCTTGTTCTTCTTTCTTTCAATCCCACATTCTTTCCTTCTACCAGCATATTTATTCAGCCCTCTTCCCCCTTTCCCAGGATAACTCTTGCCCAGACTTCCAAGTTTAAATGTATTTTTCTTCATGAAGCTTTCTATGCTACCCATGAACTAATTCAACTATTTTTTGTATATTCACCTATGGAATTATTTTACTTTTACCCTATGTACCAGGTTATAAGAGCCTATAGAATCCTTTACATGCTCTAATAAAAAACTTATTGCATTAATTGTTATTGTATGTTTGATGCCTGGTTTCCTCCCTGGGTTACAAGCTTTTTAAGACAAGAACTGCATATGTTCTTGCCTTAAAAATCTCCTTAATCTTAAATCTCCTGTGCCTAGTTTAATACCTGGCACATAGTAAGCACTTAATAAACAATTATCAAACAAGTGAATAAATAAATGAATAAAATAGTTTGAGTTAAAATCACTCTCACTTAATATTAGAATGGACCAATAAGAAGTTATCAAACTAAGTGTGACCCAGTGAAACTAAAAACAATAGCAACAATAGTAATATTATCCTTGCCCTTAAGGATAAAACAATGTGACGTATTTCTCAGAAAGGGAAGAGAATCATCCATTTTTGAGAACCTGTAATTTAGAGAGAGTATAATGCTGTATATGAGAATTTTTTCTTAACTTACGATAATAAATACACTACATCATGACCCAGTACACACACACACACACACACACACACACCTGAAACAAAATTTTCATATTATGTTTATCTTTACTGTGTGAGGCATACTGATATGTTCTAATCTATTTTATACTTTTTCTTCTATTTCATTAAAAATGCTGATAATGAACAACTAAATTGATCTCATGACTCTCTAATGAGTCTAAAAGACTCCCTATAGTGGTGAGGAGTGTAGGTTCTGTTCTCATAACTACTGGATTGGCTCTGCCACTTGCTGGTGATCTGACTTTTGTCCAACATCATGAAGCCTCATTAACCCATCTACAAGATGAGGATGGTGTTAGTAACTACATCACAGGGTTATTGTGAGGATTAAATGAAATAAGGAGTGGAAAGCACTTACAGTGTCTGGCACAGAGAAAGTACTACACAATACTAGCTAATAGCATGTGCCAAACACTGTATGAATGCTTCTCTGGCATCTCCCTTTATTCTCTGAAAAGTCTCATGATGTAGTATTAACATCACTGTTTTATAATAAGGAAAGTGAGGTTCAGAGAGATTAAATGAATCATCCAAGATCAAATGGTCAATAAACAGCAGAGCTGGGTTGCTCAAGCCAGGTTGCTCAAGCCAGGTCTGTCTGACTCTGAAACCCATGTGTCTTCCAGGGATTAGGAGGGAACACCCTTCTCAGGCTGGGACAACAAGGGAAGAGTTTAAAATTACAAAACTTGAAGTTGGAGAGGGCCCCTGCAGAACAGAATCTCAGGGCCCTGAGAAAGGGGCATGATTTGCTGGTGTCACCAGGACTGGGGGTGGGGCCAATGAAGCTGGTTCTTCAGTAATTGGAAATACTGTGAACTGGATTCACCTGCTATTATGGAAATGAATTGCAGCTGCTGTCGTGAAGCAGCAAAGCCAGGTGCCACTGATTAGAACAAGAAACAAACAGGAAGCCAATGGCAAGGGGAACAGCCTTCTACCTCCTCCCCCTGCCAGTCTCCCTCTAGCGCCCCCAACTGACAAAACAAAACAAGGTTCCCGCTGGCAAAGGAGAAGTTTGCAGAGTCCCGGCCCCAGCATCTCAGAGCCAATGGATGGAAGCTCAAAGAAGTCTTCATTCGTGGAAATGGCTGGACTCAAAGTAGTGTTTGAAAGATGAGCCACTGGTGTAGACCCAAATGCTATTGCATGTGGTTGAAAGAAGTTTGGGCTTAGGATAGGTCACACCTAGATTCTATTCTTGTCTCCACCACTTACAAGTTTAGAAATTTTGTACACTTTTATTTAGCCTTCCTGAGCCTCAGTTTCCTCAGCTTTATGCTGTTGATGATACCAACCTTGCAAAGTTCTGTGAAGAATAATGAGCTACACATAATACACTTTTTATTGTCTGACAAATAATTGCTCAAAAAATGGAAGCTATTTTTATTAGATAGAATTTACTTATAGGGTATGTGAGTCAGAACTTAATCTCTTACACAGGGCTTAATTAAATTTATAATTTGTAAGCTTTAATAGATGCAATTTGCAGCCGTGTTGAGAGCATGGGTAAAAATATACTGTACAATTGGATCTGGTAAGTTTTAATATTAATCATCTTGAGCAGTTCCAAATAGAATGACTATGAGTGGCATTGAACTTGCAGCTATTGATCGTACTTCTAACGGTAGAGTTTGTCCAACATGATCTCTTCTAAGTTATTGGCAATATTGTTTGGCTTTCTCGGGTTAATGAAAAGTACCTTTGCCCCTCACCTATGAGCCATCAGAACTGTCTATCCGCCTTTTGACAAGTATTATAGAACATCGAATGACAATGGGGCCAACTTGGCAGCATTGTTCATTTCCATCTCAGCTTAATTACCAAGCCTGCCGCCTTTGCCTCAGGCTTTGGAGCTAGAAATGAATCCAATGTTGGAAATATAAAGTTGGCTTCTGTTTATGCCCCCTCTCTTTTCTACCACTGTGGATGTGAAGACAGAGAAAGCCAAATTTCTTCCTCCCTAGGGTGCTACTGAAGGTGCGTTTTATGACTTAACTGGGCATGTGGCTTCAACTGCTATTCAGCTCTGGTTATTCTGAAATCACTCAGTTTAATATTCCCCTTGGGGACTCCACGGTGTGTTAGGTGGTTACTAAACCCCTGGACGTCAGAGGTGGAGCACAGCTGTGATTCGAAAGAGCTCACTCACAGGTGGAGAATGGTGACGGCAGAGCTTATGAAGTTGGGATGCCCCGTTAAGGCTGTTAGCTGCCCAACTAACCCTGGACAGACTCTATTCTGCAAATGAATTATAGAGACTCAGGAAGAATGAATATTTCAGTCTCTTGAGCAATTAAAATACTCCCCAGAAAGAAATACCAGAAGAATAAAAACTGTCAGAAAGGCAATTTTCCACAAATATATTTCCTCAAGTAGGGATATGGTTCCACATATCAAGGAAGGTCCTGAGAAGTTTTAGTTTTTGTGTTTAGTGATATAGTGAAAAATGCTTTCATTAAACAGATCCTTTAAAATAGTTGATTTTTTAAGCAGTAGCAGCAAAAAGTACTAAGGTAGGAGTCAGGAGAACAGAATGTGAGTCCTTGCTCTACTGCAACGGTTTTTGTTGACTTGGGTAAATCATGTACCAGTTTGGGTCTTTTCCCTTCATTTGAAAACTTCAGATATATCCTCCATAGAACATAGAGTTCATTTCTAAGATTATAGTCCAATGCTAAGATTATCTGGCTGAGAGTCTGCAAGTCTAATGTGATTGAGTTGAGATTTTTTGATTGGTATTAAATTCCATTAAGCATTCCTTCTAATAGAAGGAATATTTTGCACTGTTCTAAGGGACTCCACCCACATAAGTTAGCATGTGACTTGCTAGGTAAAAGAACACTGAATGGAGTACTTTAGTAAAATGTATCCCTTCAAATACTATATTTACTAATGAGTAGCTATAAGAATAGAAGCTAGAGTTTTCAAAATTCTCCCATATTATCTCATTTTATCCTCATAAAAACTCTGTAAGGTAAATCATCATTCCAATTTAATAGAAGGAAAGAACTAAGACTTAAAAAAGATTAATTTCTTGCCCTTGTTTGTCTAACTCATAAATGACAAAAGTGTATCTTAGCATTCATGCTCTCTATCTTTTTTTTTCTTTTCATTTCTTTCTTTCTTCTTTTTTACACAAAAGCAGAGAGTTTATTTGGGCCAAGGTTGAGAACTGCAGTCTGGGAGACATAGATTCAAGTTGCCCTGAATATATGCTCCCCATGCTTTTGACTTTTACCACGCTGTGAACTGTTTATGTCAATGGTCATGATGACATTACGAATCTTTTTGTACTTTGCCACATATCTTCCGACTTTCAACCAAATACTCATGACCATACACATTTTGGATTAGCTAAAGCAGAAGCTGTTCATCTGTTAGACACAGATTCCTGGGTGGGGGTGGCTGAAAGATTATTTCTAAAGGTTTGAATACTCACAAACACTAAGCATTATCTGTTCACTAAGTAATATCACAAACATGTATTAAACACTTGTTCTATTTTTCAAATACAATTTTGTATTTTTCAATACAATTGTGGCTATTAAAACAAATAATTACGTAACAACATTGCTGAATTAGTACTAGCTTTCTATCAATACTGTATATATTTTTCTCAATCAATGGATACTGAAAGTACAACTATTAATAATATCGCTTGGGGTCTGGGAAACCTCAGGTATTAAAAGAGCTCCTTTGAACAGCCTGGGGTTATAGATATGTTCTGTAACTTGATTTGGGTACTGATTATATGAGTATCTACATTTGTTAAAATGCACTGAATTATATATTTAAGATCTGATATGTTGTTACACTGCTATGAATTTTACTTCAATTTAAAAAAAAATACTGCCTCAAGTACTTGGAGAGCTAATAGCTCAAATGTTCAGCAACTTCTCGAGTCCAAGTTTGCTTTCCCCTTCTAGACAGTATTTGGGATGATAGTGAGGTGCCCTTCCCCCACTGCCCTCTGTGAGCTAAACTACTGAAAATCCCCATCAGTGGGTAAAATTGTCCACCTGTGAGTGCAAATCAAGAAATTTCTTATGAATGTGTGTCTGGAAAGTGTTGAAACAGCTATAATGTTACTAAAAGTGATCAAAACATAGACTGTGAAGGCAGAAAGAGAATATGATTGCAAGGTAGGGAGTGGAATCTATTTGAATGGTTGGAGAAAGAAAAGAATCAATACAATTGATTAGGTTCTGTGAACAGAAAAAGGATAGTCAACCAGAAGCTTAAAAAGGTAGTCTGAGGATTATGTAATGCTGTCCAGAGAAGAAACATGCTGAATCTAGTTCAAACTCAAGTGTTCCCTTGGGCAGCGTTGTGGATCATAAGTCTTCATCATGGTCCAGATAAAATAGGTTCAAATTAGCCAGCCTTCTCTGTTGTGATTCTCAATCTCGAAGCAACCTTTGTTTGCTGACTTGACTTTTCATCTAATTTAGGAAAGTGAGTTCCCAAGGTAGAAGATGTTAATATTTTAGATACCTACAAAGGTCTATTAAATTAATATTCTGTATTATACATAAATCTCTTTTAAATTTGGTTAATAGAAGTCAGTTCCTCTGTGTGTGTTCATTTCTAAAGACCTCAGTTTTAAGTTTATGTGTCACAAGACTGTGATGACTGCTTGTATTAGTCAAAAACTTCTGGCTCTCACACAACAGAAATACTACTCAAACTTGCTTATGTAAATATAGGACTTTACTGGCTCATTTGACATGGGAGTTCAAGGTGGCACAACCTTTAGGCAAGCAGGATCAAGAGCTTGAATACTTTCATTACAGATGCTGTATTTTCCATCACTCTGCTTTACCCTCCATTAGTGACATTTTTATTCAGTCTTTCCTTTGTCCTGACAAAATAATTGTCCATAGATCTAAATGAGTCTTAAATTCCAAGACATTCCCATAAGAAAAGAGGAAGATCTCTGTTTGCAGCAGTTTCCTCAAAACCCAGAACTAGTATCTAATTGTCTTGACTTGGGTCATGTGGCTAAGCTTAAACTAATCCCTGGGACCAGGGAAATAGAACATGATGCTTGGCCTGAGACTTGGGTAGTAGGACTACACTGCAGCTGTGGCTAGTGTGGGCCAGTCCCTCCCAGTTCACAAGGATGAAGGATGGAGGAGGGTGGTTCCCAAATACATAGCAGTGCTGCTAATATCAGATGAAGGGAGAAGGAAAGCTAGGCAGGAAGTTGAGACAAAAAATATCCAAGACACCCAGCAAAGCCACACTGGTCCCTGAGTTTTTTCTGGCCTGTCAGCCATTGACTCCTGACTCACTGTTACCTTCCCCTTTTATTCCCTCCCCTTCCCCCAATCAGCACAGTGATCTCAGCAGGTATCAGTGATCAGGGTTTGTAAGTATCTTTTAAAAACAAATCCATCCTAAATTTAATTTAGGGAAGTACATCAAATATACAATATGGAACTTGTATCTTAGGGGCATGACCCCAATAGTCAACCTTAAATAATTGTGGATCTGCTGAGAGCAGAAAGATGTTCTGAAACCAAAATAACACATTCGGAGTCATGATCTTCTATTTTGGATTTTTTAGCCCTCTCCTTTAGTTCACTGAAACTAACCGTTATGATTTTTTTTTGTGGGGGGAGGGTCACAATAAACAAATAAACAAGCAAACAAATAAAGATGGTCTTGTGACAATGGATCAGCCATCCATTCTTTCCTTCTGCAATTATATATTAAGTACCCACTGTGTACCTAGAGCTGGTCCTAAAATAAGATAGTATTAAAAACCTATTTATATGACTATGAACCAGAAATAACTAGAGATAGGAGTGATTTTGGAGATTATTTTGTCAATGGCCAACATGATATATTCATGGTTAGATAGTCAAGAATGAGCAGGCTGAAATAACTCATCCAATATGTATTAAGCACTTGCTGTGTAAGCTATTAAGTAAGGGCACAGAAATAGGCTATGATTATGGAAATACAGGTTGTCTGACACATAAAATGGGCACCTGTATCGATTTCCTATTGCTGCTGTAACAAATTACTACCAGCCTCAGTGGCTTAAAACACCACAAATTAATTTTCTTACAGTTGTGGAAGTCAGAAGTCTGAAATGGGTTTCGCTGGGCTAAAATCAAGATGTCAGCAGGGATAAATTCATTTCTGGAGGCTCTGGAGAAGAATTCATTTCCCTGCCTTTTCCAGCTTCTAGAGGCTACCCACATTCCTTGGTTTATGAAAGGGCACCCTTTTGTCAAAACCAGCAATGAGTAGTCAGCAAATATTTGGTAAATGAATTTAGAGTCAGACAGACCCAAGTTCAAATCCTCACTCTAGTACTTGGCCTTGAGTATGTTACTTAGCTCTGAGCCTCTTAAGCTTCATTTGCTTCATCTGTAAAATGAGTATAAAATTGTCTATGGAATAAAATTGTTATGAAGTTTCTATGAGCTTGAGTATATAATAATTATAACTAACACTCACTGATTGCTAAGCATGTTGAGGTGATTTATATTTATCACTTCATTTGATTCTCACTGAAACCCTAAGCAGTAGGTGGTATTATTACGCTCAGTTTATAGATAAGGAACTGAGGCATAGAGGCATTAAGTGTCTTGCTCTAAATCATACAGGCAATAAACAATGGAGCTCCCATTTACCCCGCCTTCAGGGACAGTATTCTTAGTACCATGATACTATACGCTATTCACAGTAAGTTAAGTGCCAATTATGGTGTCTGGTACACAATCAGTGCTCAATAAATGCAGGGGAGGATTAACAGCAATAAGTCTAGCAGCAGGTAATTTACAGTGATCCCAGCCAACAGGCTAGTAGCTATTAGGAAGGTTTGAAACAAAATCCCAGACGTGAGCTAACACTCTAGTTCTTGGGAGAGTTTGACAGGCATAGAGGTGAGCCTCTGTCCCGGCAAAACTGCCGTGATGTATAGATTATAGGTATAAAGACTGTGGCACAGAGGACCAAAATAGGGGCCTAGGTCCTGGAATTGTGTTATGAGTTTGAATTGAACTTAGAAACAAGACAGAAATCGAGCAACTAAATTGTGGCTCATGGTTAGCAATGCATTAGCAGTAAGCATGCCATGATTCTGTGTCACCTGGAGAGCTCTGTCAGCCTGGGAGATCCTGAGCTGCAGATGGGTGTCGGGAGCCCAGAGAAGAGGAACAAATGAAGGGAGGTGGGACCAGGCAAATGGTCCCAGCCATGTTTTTTGACGACAGCAACTTCCTGTCTTAGCAATCGTGTGTACATGTGTGTGTGCATACATATTTGTTGTGTTAATCAAACTTCTAGTGTGTATGGCACTATTTTTAGAATGCATTCTTCACAGGCCTCCTTTAGATTCCTAAAACATCTCTGCAGCTACCTTATCAAGACGATTCTACACACACACACACAAAAGCTCATTTCTTACAAGCAAATAACCAACAATAATAAAAGAATAAATTTTTAAAAAACCCCTCTCAAATCAATCATTACAATAAAAATAAATTCTTTTATAAACACAAACTAGATCTTTAACCAAGTAGTTATTCAGCCATCATCTTTACAATACACAGGATCTTCCTAATCTTTTGCCATATGAGAAAATAAATACAGCACCATATATAGTGACCAACCGGGATAGCCTTAGGAAAAAATGGTGTAGAAATGAGATAACAAAAAATGGATATCTCCCCATTTTTCTTTCTCCTCCTTTCTTTTCTTTTTTAAATACAGAATTTGAAAAGAAAAGCCTGGCCTAGACTTTGGGAATGAGCACTGGATTCTAATTTTTCAGGCTATTTCTTCTCCTGGTGTCCTTTGAGGAGAGTGTAGGATTGGGCTGAGACAGGCAGAGTGAAGAATAGCTTCATTTCTTTTCACGTTGTACCTCCTCCAAACTCATAGAACAATTAAATGTGTTTCTTGTGTGTCACACAAAAATTGAGACTCTTTGGGTCTTATGTAAGTTGAACTACTTGTTAAGGAATGAAAAAAATACAAATTCTGGTCTGTGATCCATTTTGGCAAATATGTTAAATTTTGGAGGCCTGTTATTTCCTCTGCAAACAAAACATTTGACTATATTCAAATTTTCAAAATTCCTGGCATTTTGGCAACATGGTAAAGTTTTTATATTTATGCTAAACATAGACAACATGTCCACATATGGCAAATTATAATGAAGGAAGAATTATGCCAGCCTGAAACCCATGATCCATGAATTAAAAAAAAAAAAAAATTCCTGCAGAAATAGAAGACTCCAAAAATAATAACAATGTTAATGAAGTACTAAAAATAAAATTAGAGGTGGATGTTAATAGTATTTTTCTCACTCCTTTTCATGTCATTGCTTTTTTGAGGCATGTAAAATTAGTCATTAATTTTCTCTCTCCAGGTGGCAGCAAGCTGACTTAGACACTTGAGCCAATAGCAATAATAATAATAATAGCAAACATTTCTCACCATATAGCAGACATTGTGCAAGCAACAATCTCACTTAATCCTTACCAGTTATCCCCAGCACCAACACACACCATTTTATAGATGAGGAAACTGAGGCCCAGAGACAACAGCACCAGGCTAGTGAGTGGCAGCCCTAAGAATGGATCCTAGTTTCTTTTGCTTCAAAGCCCATGCTCCTTCCATTATGCCACATGGCTCCAACACTGGATGTGTGTCCTGCATCAGAGAGAAGGCCAGAGCATAATTTGGGAGTTGTAAAGGAGCATGGGGCTGCACGCAGAACCAAAGTCCTTTAATATATTAAAGATTTATAATTTCACAAAAACACTAAAAGCCTTATTCTTTTTGCAAAACAACTTACAAATCCCTAGCAAGCATCCAAAGAGGCAAGGGGCACCACAAAACAGTTTTGAAAATTCCTGTCTAGATGGAATCTAGGTCCTAATTAAGGACCCTTCCAGTATTAAGCTTGTGTCTGTCCTTTGCTGATCTTTAATTATTAATCCAGGGCAGTCCCTATTTTTAAAAGGGCAGTTATGTTACTCTTGTTAGCATTCCTTCTAGGCCCCTACCCTTCTCTTTGAGGTTTGTCAGAAAATGATGATCACGATGTAAACTAAGGTGAAATTTTAGGTGGGTGAAGCAAGAAGAGGAGACATGACCACTGGATTTAGATATTAGCCCAGAAATGAAAGAGGGTTAGACCAGCAATTGACCATCTCCAGCCCATTCAGTCCCCGTTTGATAGGGTAATTCTCATATGAGGAACTAGCTGGAACTACCCATAGAATGGAGCTGTACCCAGGACTGAAAATGAGACCGAATGTCTGCCTGAGACTCCACTAGGTGCTGTGCCTGATGGAAAAACCAAACTAAGCAGAGACTTAATTAACACTGGCCAATCTTTGAGGAGGAAATCTGCTCTTTCTGGGCCTGGGCCCTGAGGGTTTTACATGATGTCTGAGGTCATTATTTGAAAGATTAAGTCCTAAGAATTGCTTCTTGAGTGCAGCTTCCTGATTGGCTTCCAAGTCCCAGCTCCATCATGGGGTAACCCTGACAGAGGTTCAGATGTTTTGAGACATTTCTGGCATTGAAGTGCAAACTAGTCATTGTATTCTCAAGAAAAAAATATACAAATATGTATGTATGTGTATAGATACGAAGGCTGGCCAGAAAATATCCAGCCACTGTTAATATAATATTTCATATTATATAGCTGGATACTTTCTGACAGCCCTCGTGCATGTATGTATGTATCTATGCCTATATATGTAATTTCTCTTTCTCTATGCACACATGCATACACGCTCTCATGTGCAAGCACACACATTGTTTTTTCTTAATACCCATGCATACCAAAGGCAACAAGGAAGGAGAAGCCTAGAGGTAACATGGAGTTAAGGCTTCCAAGCCTGTTCTGTCACTAATTATGTGTGGCTCTGCATGAAAAGTGGCCTTCTCTTAGTGTAGTATGCTGTTGTATGATCAGAAAGATTGGGTGTTGAAATATTGCTAACTCAAAATTTGAAAACACTATTCTTCTATTGAGAATTTAGTGTGAGCACCAAAGATCTGGGAAGTAGAGGGATTGGAACCCTAACCCAGGATAGCTTTGGTCTTTCTTGGGGCTCATATTTCTGCTTGTCAAATAATCAAAGTACAAGAGGCATTTTTAAGCTTGTGAAATGCAATTCACTGGGAAATATAATTATACAGAGTTGATAATTGTTTTGGTCTTTTTCTTATCTTTTTTCAATGGACATGTGTGCGTGTATGTGAGTGTGTGTGTGTGTGTGTGTGTGTGTGACTATACGTCCTTTCTACTTGGTTGGGTCCCATCAGCGGCTTGTGGCTTTCCCCTCACAGCTCTTGTAGCCTTCCATACACAACGAGCAATTGCTATTTTACCAACAATTTCAAGCTGATGAGAGAAAAGGGTAGAAACAGCCTCAGAGAACACACAGTATATTGCTTTAAAAATTCCTGTTCCCTGTTTAGCTTTTAGCTATGTCTTCTCTCCCTCCCCCTGAACATTTCCCACGTGTAGGTAGTTCTGCTTCTCTTTTCAGCTTACAAATTCTATAATCAGTGAGAAAAAAAAGTGCCAGGTATCTTACTGAACAGCTACTGTGTATTATCCAGGTGGGGTGAAATTATTACGCCACCAAAGATCCTATATATAAATGTACAGACACACACTATTTTCTGAAAACTGTAGTCATACTGCATATTTTCTTGTCTTCCTTTTTTACTAAGGTATTCTGTTCATTTCTTCATATCATTAAATATGCTTTAAGAAAACATGATTTTCAGTGGCCTCCCAACAAGAGTATGAACTTTTGGTGTCAGAAAAACAGTGTGGACATGACATCGCTGGGAGATGTAAGATGAGCTCATCTCAGGAGACCTTTATCACTTGCAAGTGTGTGAGGACGCTGCGCTTTCCCTGGGGACGCAAGAGGAGGAGCAAGTACCTAACGTTGAGCCCTGTTTTTGTGCTTTTTATTCATTATCTTCTTTAATTCTCCCCCAAAACTTATGAACTATTACTATGTCATTTTACATAGGAGGAAACTGAGACCTAGAGAGATGAGATGCCTTATATGGAGTAGATCTCGGATGTGGGATAAGAACTGCCCACGTCTAAACCCTAGTTATTTCTATATGCCCACACTGTGCCTCTGAGAGGTAAATGGAGTCTTATTTATAAAACCAAGTCAGATAAAAGTGTTCATATAACTCCATGAAGAAAAAGTTTTTAAAAGTTATGAGCGAGACTAGGACATTTGGTTACTCAGAGTCAGAGAGACAAATGCAACATCCATATGCTTCATGTTTGGTTCTCCAAAGCCTAAAAGAGGAATCTTCAGGCCACATAGGGCAGCCTCTCTCTCTTTACGGGGATCGGGGATCAGGGGGACTGAACAAGAGTGGAACAGGTGCTGAGATAATGGTAGCGCGGTTTGGGAGAAGTGCAGCCTGCTCATCTCTATGAGAACCAAGTCCTGGCAGGGACAGAGAATATTTGTAAACCCTGCACCACTTTTAGCAAGTGAATCTGCTGGTCTAGACAGTATTCCAACAATATAGGGTTGGAGAGACTAAGAGAGGCCTAGGAGTCCTTTCACCTATGTCAGCTAAGTGTCTTTGGCAATATTTAATAAATTGGCAATAAAGTTCTGTCCACTTTTAAATCACAGTTTCTTAAAACATTTTAAACATTTTATTGGCTTGGCAGATGTGTTTTTCCCCTTTGTCTCTTTCTAGCTGGGCTTGACTTTCTGCCACCACCAAGGAGCAGGACAAGTATTCAAGTGAGTGACCTGCCAAGAAGGCCAGAGACTCAGCCACTGGGGAAATCAACTGCCTTCTCCGCTGCAGGGATTCTGCCATTCGGTGATGGTGGCTGGTGGGACAGGCAATGACAGACACCACTATACATACTTATGCTGGTCCTTAAGCTGATAGAGAAACAACAGGTGAGCATGATATCCAAGAAGATCTTACATGTGTCACTCAGAAAATCATCTTTCATTCACAGTGCAAAAATGTTCTCAGTAATGGGGCCCAAACTCCCCCCAAACCTACCACAGTTCTTCAGGCCTCTATATATTCCTTCTCCTTTAACAAGCCTGTGTACCCAGTATAAGCTGGAGGAATCATGTTCTTCTTACTGACTAGCTCATTTTTGCTTAATTATACTACTTTCATATATTTCATTCTGCCTAAAATATCCTAAAATATTCTAAGCATGACAACCACATGAATTATGCCTTTTACGTATAGAACCTAATAGAAGGTATATTTCTCATTCATACTGCTTAAAGTAGCAATCTCTCTCTGTGAGGATATAATAAGTAGCACCATTACTCTCTGCATTCATCCTTCCCAAACCAGGGGAAAGGTCACTGTGGGCCAGGGAGATCAGAGCAGCACCAGGGGGTGCAGTGCCAAGTTTGGGACCAAGATGAAACTAGTGGCATTGGGATATCTCCTGAGGTGGGCTTTCAGTAATGAGGAGGGACAGCTGTGACAGGGATTTCCTTCCTATTTGGCGACTGTCCTTAGCCACCTATGGCTGCGTTGTCCCACCAACCCCATCCCACCTTCTCCTGTACTCTGTCCTCAGTGGCTCCTGCTGGCTGTAATGACAGCCTTGGCAGCTGGCAGGGTCAAGAGATGTGCACAATTATACAGTCCCGCCTCACCCCTCTCTGAAGGGAGGAGTTCTCAGAGGAGGAGCACTCTGAATTGGGCAGATGCCCCCAAAGACATCTACTACAAGATTAATCAAAAGGACTACATGCTGGCCTGGTTGATCTTTCAGGGAGACATCAATTACAAGGAAAGCCATGAGCACCATGACACCTTTTCTCTCTTCTCTGTTCCTGTTTCCTCTGTTAGCCCAGAGAGGAAAAGTTGCATTAATGTCTGGGTTGATTTCTCCACATAACAGAAGCAAGGATAAAAGAAATTGCTTGTAAAATTCCTTGACATCCTCAGGTCAAAGGGTCTAAACAAATACAAAGGATTTTTTTTTTTCCTCCTGGGGAAAACTAGAGCTTTCTGGTTGTTTTTGCTTTCGCCTGAGTCTCATTGATTTCCCAAATTGTACCAGCTACTTTCTGGCTTTCATTAATCAAACTGCCACCTGTGATAGACTGCTGGTTCCTCGTCTTATTTTGATTAATTCCAATCTCACATTCATCTCTCTGGCACAGTTTGCAGTGGATGATTTGTTAGGGGCAGAGTGGGGTGGGGGGATGACAAGGGATTTGGGGTAGCAGAGTCATCTCCTGAATCTGATAGAGTCTGTCTGTTAACAGAAATGTTTCCTCCCCTCATTCCTTCTAGCTCTAAGAATAGCAGTACCAGCTGTACTTGCCTGAGCTGTATCTAAATTAATAAAATAAAGTGGGATTATTGACATTTTCTTGCTTCAACTAACAAATGTGCATCTTTGAATTTTTATCAACTGAAATGCTCTTACAATGGCACATTCACAGAAATGGGCTTGACATAAAAATGATAATGCACACTTTACTCATGCTAATTATGCATTTGTATTCCTCTTAGTTGTGTTGTCCTTTTCCCTATTTTGCATTTCAGAAATCAGTATTAAACTGAGATAGTTCAAGGAAGGCTAAGTAGCTTAGTCATCAGGAAAGGGGCTTTGTGGTCAGACTTTTGTCCTGTTCCCAGCTGTGTTATGGAAGCCCTGGGTGGCCTGGGGAAAATTATTTAACCTTTTGGAGCCTCCATTTTCATGCCTATATAATTATGTTGTTTTGAGGTTTAAATGATATATACAGCAGGTTCTCAAATAATGTAGTTTTATTCCACATCATTTCTTTATAACATTGATGAGAATAAAAAAAAAAAAAACCTGAATCCTGGCCAGGAACTGTCTGTGTGGAGTTTGCACATTCTGCCGTGTCTGTCTGGGTTTTCTCCAAGGGCTCTGATTTCTTCCTACATCCTAAAGTTGTACACATTTGGTTCACTGGTGTGTCCAAATGGTCCCAGCCTTAGTGAGTGCGGGGGTGTGTATAAGAGTGTACCCTGAGATGGAAGGGCAGCCTGCCCAAGGCTGGTTCCCATGTGTGCCATGAGCTCCTGGGATGGGCTCCCCACCCCAGACCTTGAATAAGCAGGGTGGAAAAGGAATGAATGAATGAATACAAATTATTGTCAAACAAAAATTCATAAAGTCTATTATAATCATATAAATGCACGACAATGAATGATGTGACATGAAAGCACTCAGAAGCCCACCAGAGTTGTTACTGCTTGTTTTTGAAATTCATGTTGCTAGGAGGCGCCCCTTACAATTTTCACTTTGCAAAACATTTATGCCTTGATTTGACCCACTACCACTACGACTGCCATCATTCACTGATTCACCAAAAATTGAGTAAATAATTATCTTTCTTGTTTTCACTAACCTTTATTAAATGTATGCATAGCTCACATTTATTTCAGTGTTTAATATTAGAAATGTTTTGGTCTTTAGTTAGAAGTTTGGTGATGTTTTTGCAACCAGAAATATGCCACAGGCACTTAACTCTTGTTTATTTCAATTAGCCTCTCCTAAAAATCGGTTTCTTTATGCATTGTTTGGCTTTTCCAAAAACCTATTGATGATGTTAAGTGAGGACTTGCTGTATAAAGAATGCGGCACAGTATCTGACACATAAAAAAGACTAATATTATTTCAACAAAAGATGTTTGCGGAGGGAAGGGGTGATTTCTCAGCAATATTGTGTTCAGAATCACTATTTCAGACATGGAGACAGAGGAAGAGTTTAACGTGTGGATAAACCCAAGAGAGATCTGGGAGCCTGGGTCAGCAGATGGAAATAGTGGATAACTTGCTGGTGGGAATGGGGTTGTTCTCCCTTTTGTATCCTCAGAACCTGCACATCACATAGGAGAGTGTGACAGGATTAATCTTGGAGAACCTAAGCATTCTTCACACTCAGGATTGGGTACACCTGGAGGTCTCTGTGGCTGGTCCATAACTGTCTATTTACACGAAGCCCTTAACATGTTCCTGGGCCACAACTCTTCTAGGTTCAAGTGACTGGAGGCCACAGGCCGGGCTCAGTAAGGAAGGAGATGTTGAATGCCATGCCACATCTGCTACTCAAATGTCCCGTGGTCTAGACTGCAGGATGTATGCCCAAGGCTTAGGGAAGGGCCTGAAATAAGATTAATAGAAAAGATGCCCTGCACTCACAGCTTAGTTGGGCATTCAGAGCACAAGTCCACATGGCTTTGTCACGAGCTTAAAATTGCCAATCAGGGTGAACTAAACTTTCCCCCTTGAGATAACTTCTAGAGCCTAAAAAGGTCAAGGACACAGTGGCCTAAGCAATAAGCTTGATCACCAGGAAGATGAATCAGGCAAAGAAGCAACAGCTGGGAGCCCTTGGCAGCTGGGAGGACTAGCTCACAAACAGCACCCAGGGTGGGCGTTCCCGTGATGAGGGTGTGGGCAGAGGGAGACAAGTGCCATTTGTGGCAGTTGCTGTGACACTGATTTTATCCTCTTTTGATGTAGTCCAGTGAATAATCAGCACCTAACAAATATTTGTGGAATAAATTCCCACTAATTAAGCAATTTATATGCATCCTACTTGTGTATTGTCCTTTTTTATTTATTTTGCTTAAAGGGATTAAAACTGAAGTTAAAAAGTTCAAAGGAGTCTGTGTGGCAAGAACACAGACTTTGTTTGGCATTGGAGAAAGACTGGAGCAAGGAACTTCACATGGCCATGCTTTTCTCATTTCATCTATAAAATAGGATTACTGAGCAGTCTAATTGGACAAAGTGTGTAAAGCGAAGGAATGTGTGCCTGACCCTGACCATGGAGCTTCTGCATAGCAATAATCAGCCATAAACTGCTTAGCTGAGAAGTCTTACATTATTTCATTTAATCCTTACAATAATCCTGGGAAATAAGTATATTTCCAATTACAGCTAAGAAAACTGGAGTTTAGACGAAGTTTTCCATTATTTAAGTAAACTAGCATTTCAGTGACAACTGGCCTCATATACTACCCTGGAATCTGGTTTGTCTTTCTTACCAACAAAGAGAACTGGAATTCAATATTGGAATTACGCCCATAGAGTTAGTTTGTTTATCATAGTTCTTAACCTTTATTGAATTATAAGTTCCTTAGGGAATTTGATATTGTGCAGATGGCAGCAGGTGTCACAGATGTTTTGAAGTACATTTTTGGTTTAAAACATCTCTCAAGTAAAGGGTAAAATTCTGCCCCTAATCTTCGATGGCAGCCTAAGAGGGCCTGAGAACATCTCAAATAACTGTCCAGAGAGTGCTTCAAAGGTCCAGCAACATAATAGAAATCCTTGCCACTATTATCTTCTCAGGATATCATATTTTCTCATTTCTTAAGTCTGCGTCCGTCCAAATATCTATTTCACTGAGGCTAGAGTGCTTGCCTGGGGCAATAAAAGGTGAATCATGTGGCCTGGATTTCTGCCTTTGATCTACTCTTCCATGGGCTTCAATTCTGGATCTTTACTACATCCCTGCGGATTTGGGGATTGTGTAGATAGAGATGACGACTGAATACTTACGGGGTATTTGTGCTAAGCTCGGTGATAATACTTCAGCTTGCTTATTATATCAACTGCAATCTGTCTAGGCTGCATTAGACTGTGATCTCTGCCATTTAGAGATCCTTCAGATTTGAATTATATACTAAGAGAAGCCAATGGAGAGTTTGTGCAGGGGGAATGGTGGTGGTGGTGGGTGTGTGACCTGAGCAGGTCTCATTTCTCAGAATGACACCGTGACTACAGGAAGGATAGGCTCGAAGAAGACTGAGAACTGACCATGAAACTGAGTAGGTGGTTTAGGTCATCCCCAGTTTCCCTTTGAGATCTTCGAAGGCAAAGACCTTGTTATGGTCACAGTGGTCTCCACAGCACCTAGCACAGAGCCTGGTACATGAAGCTCAGTTAGGGAAGACTGTGGAATTCATCAGTGAATGAATAAAGGGCTAAAATTTCCTTGAGGGCAAGAAGACTTCTTTGCCACTGATTAATTTGTGAATCGTTACTGTTGACCGAGACTGGTCTTGGAGCAGAAAGCACAAAGGGGTCCAGCGTCCTTTCCAGTAAATTAGAAGTTACTTAAAGGCAGCAGCTTTAACTATTTTCACCTCTGTTCACCCTTCCTCCTGGCACCTACCACAGCTATTTGTGCATAACACTCCACTAATAAATGTTTACTGAACAAAAAATTCCATTTGTAGACTAATGACGTTTTTTTTAAAGCAAACAGTTGAAACATTATTTTCAACTCTCTTTCTACAGTTACCAGTGCCTCTTGGTGGGGCTGATTCTGAGAATTGTAAGTATGAACAACTGAAAGAAGTAGAAGCAAAGAACCCCTGAAGTGGAGGAGGCTTTAGAGGTCACTGGGTCCCGCTCCCTACATGATGAGTGCAGCAGTACCACTGCTGTGGGTATTGCTTTCTATTTTGGTCTCGTGTTTGACCCCTTCTTGACTTCTCTGAGCTCTGTCCTCATTCCTTTCCAGCCCTGGGTAGTAAACATTTGCATGACTGTGCTAAATTCACTTGAAAATGTAAAAGTAGGACACCTTCCTGGTGTGATCCAGTGAGTGTCATTCATCCTGGCTCAGATCAATTCCTTTAGCATTCCTTAAAGGAGGGCCTTCTGGGCCAGGACGTGCTGGGAGTTCTAGAAATAAGAATTCACAACTAGCATGTTTGGGTCATTTTGGTGGGATTTTTGTAGAATATGCTGCTTTCCCCTTTTAAATGCGTTGATAAGCAAAGCACAGTAGCTAGAGTGGACATTAGGATTATGTAAAGTCACTGTTTAATCATTTTATCACTAATGTTGCCTGGGGCTCTAAGCTATAATTTTTATATCTCTTATTTACAAAATGCTTTCATAGATCTTATTTGTTTTTGTCAGTGCTCAATTTTCCATTTAAGTTCTTCAAAATCTCACTTGTAAACACCTACTCTGTGCCCAGTACTATGTTTCGTGTGGTGCGCCACCCAAAGAAGTGGAGGATTTGCCACTGTGGCAGTTAGCATGCTTTGGTTGTGAGGGTATCCGATAGTTCAAAGAAAAGCTGGTATAGCAGGTTTGGACCAGCACAGGATCTAGTAGATTTAGGGGCCACGGTAACAGAAGATAGGCAACTTCCTCAGATCACTGCCACTAGAATAAGTCAACTGCTTTCCCTATGTTTGTGATACTTTGTTCAAGTTTCAAATTCCTGGGAGAGAAATTCCTGCTAGCCTAGCTTGAGTCATTTATTTATCCAAAGGAAAAGAAAGGCAGAGAGCCTCCATTGACTCTCCCATCAAGACTGCACACAACAGAAGAGAGATCATTTTCCAAAAGAAAAACAGATTGTTGTTACCCAAGTAGGAAAATGGACACTGAGTAGCCAAAGAAACCAACACGTGACTACTACATAGTTCTCCTGAAGATTTTACAATCAAGCTTGGAAGATACAACATATGCCCGTGAAGAATTAAAGGGATTAGAGTTGAGAAGCTAAACAAAACAGTACAAATACCTGAAAGTAATGGTCTAAGTCCCACATGAATGGCACTGAGGATAAACGCTGTGAGTTCAGAGAAAAACAAGCAAGTAGGAAAAGTTAGGCTGCTCTCACAGAGAAGGAACAATTTGAGCTCAGCATGGAAGGATGGGTGGAATTTCATTAGGTGGCGTGTTCATCATGCATTCACCCCTGTGTAGATTTAAAACAAAAGTTCCAAGGTGTGTCTGGATTAGAACAGTTCATGTAATTGAATGCATATGCTAATTATTGAAACAGGAAGAGATAAGACATGCAATAGAGTCTTTCACAATTAAGTATAATACTTAATAAATGTCAACATTGTTATTAACATTATTGTCATCATTATTATAAATCTAAGATTATTCTTCTGATTATACATCACATTAATTTTTATAAATATGTCTCCAAAAGAATGGATATATATATATATCTCTAGTTGTGGCTGCCCTATATGTTGCAGAGTCTGGTACGAACATCTACCAAAAACTGTGTCCCTGAGCTCGTTGAAAACTTATCTCTGAGATTCAGATTCCAGAGGTCAGCTCGGGCAGCCACAACTAGATCTTCACTTAAATTAGCCAGGATATTTTTAGATGTTCCCAGGTTGACATATCCACATTCTCTCCAGCACAGAGAGCTAGTGTTGTCATTCTCCCTGACAAGACATTCTTATTTGGAATCAAGTTATTTTGGTGTAATATTTACGTGTGCGAACCCCTGTAGAAATGGAAAACAACCTGTCAGCCTCGTCCTCATAATGATTCTTAACACTAGAATGTTATTGTCACTTTTCTCCTTCCTCTTCTCTGAGCTAAAAACACCCCAGCTCCTTTCATCTTTCTTTACAGCTTCCCAGCTTTTTAAAATGCCTTTGTTGTTGCTTTTTTTTTTCAAGATCACTTGCGACTTCACCACATCTCTTTTTATACTTTCTAGAACAAAATTGTACAGGCTAGGTGATCACAGAGAGCTTCAATGAATAGGGCTAAGAGACCTCTGAAGAAACAATAATGAACAATTGTCGAGTGCTTATTATGTGCCAGGTATTGTGCTGAGCAATTTACATACAGTCTTTATTGGTTAAAATACTATGAATTAGCTATCATTACCCCTATTTCACATTCATGTAAGGTTTCAGAGCTAGTAAATGGCAGAGCCTGGACAAAACCCAGGTCTGCTCAATATCAAAGCCTGTGGTCTTAACCCCCATGCTATACTAGAGTAGCCATAGCCCATTAAGTTTGGGACAATGGTAATAAGCAGATGATTGGATGATCAAGGCCCCAGTGTGTTCTGCTTTAGAGCAGCACTTCTCTAATTTTTCCACCCTAATATTCAGAAGACATGGAAGAATCACAACATGGTTCACCGGAAATGGAAGAGATGCTTTAGGAATTCATCTTTTATCTTAAAAAAAAATCCATGTGTGTTTTGCATTCCATTTTTATTCATGTTTATTCAAATATTAAAAAGTTAAAATCATAAACACCAAGTAAAATCGAATCTCCTAAAAGATACATCATATTTATCCTGTTACTTCCAGTTCTTCAGGGAAATGGGAAGCTCGTTCTCAATCTCATAGCAATGTCTATAGTAACTTTAGCATGGGAAACATTTCAAAGAAGTTTTAATCACTTGCCTTGCCTTCCAAGAATCCTCCTCCCCAAATCAAGAAATCAAGCATTACTCAGAATTACAGCCTGCTATATACACTGTTCGTAAAATGCCTGATACTATAACTCAATGCCTTGTCGTATAGTGTTATTTAGAATCACCCAGGCAAAATACTGGGGACATCCACCTAAAATGGTGATTTTCATTTTAAAATTGTTGATCTGCTGCTTTTCTTCCTGGTAATGATTAAATACAATAGAGGACACTTATTTGTTAAGCTCATTCTGAGTTTGTAACAATAGACCTCGTCACCTGCACTTAAGAGAAGGCGTGGAGTCTGGGGGAGGGCGACAGTGCATCAATCTCATCCAAAACTGCCATCACACAGCTATTATACGAAGCTGGCAGGGAAGGAAAATGCTTTCTGCTACAGCAACCTGACGTTCACGGTAGTGTTAGCAGTATCAGGAGCCGTACGTGAGCATCAGGTATTGGGAGTGGAGAGGGAAGTCTGTACTGAGTTCTTAAAGTTTGGCCCCACAAGGATAATCACATAATTTATCATTCAAACTGGGGCACTCTTGGAGAAAGAAAGGGGGCACTATTAATAATAGGCCCAGACAACAGTCACAAGCTGGGAGTGTCCTGGGCAAAGTGGGACACATGGCCACAGTACCCATCACTAATTCTCCACATGGAGTTGTATGCAAGGGGATGGCCAATTATACTAATGACCTAATGCTGTCTTCTCCAATTTCACATTGCGTTTTTGGTGGCACCCATGACTGATTTTTAGCTGTGGGTAATAGGCTGTCAAATATTAAGAGCCCCTGTCACCCCAAATTCCTGTACTAGTGTGGCTTTCTTCTTCACATATCTTAGGTATATGTGTATGTGTGTCTATTTACCAATAATTGCATCTAAACTAGCAACATTACTGCTTATTTATATCCAACTTGTGTTCCATTTTGACCATGAGATTTTTTTTTCAGGAATAAAAATGGTTAATTTTCCTCATCATATATCTGAGTATGTTTGTGTTTGCTCCTAACTGTATTCTTTATAATTATTGAATTTCTATTTCATTTGTGAAGGACTGCCTCACAAACAATTTAGGGTGAATTTGATTCCTGCCCTGAGGAAGGTGTTGGCAGCCCTCACCCACTTGATCCAGCTGCCACCTTAATTAATGGTTGTTGATATCAATCACAGGGCTGCCTAGTATAACACCAATGAAAATGGCCACCAAGGTGGTCATTTCAATTACCATGACAGATTAACCCCCCAATCTCAGTAGTTTAACAAAAGAGATGCGATTTATTTTTACTCAGGTCAAAATCCAAATGGGTATTTCTAACCACCAGGGGGGGCTCTCCTCTGAGCAGTGATTGAGTGATCTGATTTCCTTCCATCTTGTTGCTCTTCAGCTAGGCCTGTAAGTGGTACATCCACTCATCTTCTGTGGGCCAGAACTTAAATCATATGACCACACGTTGCTGCAAGGAGCTTGGGAAATGCAGTCTAGCTGCATTCCCAGGAGTGAGAGGAAATATGTTAGGTGAACACCTAGACAATCCATGCCACAGAGGTGATTCTACCATACCATTTGCTTGGCACATTAAGCAAGTATTGTCCCTAATACAATAAGCTCAGAACCTAGCCTATACCGTATCTCTTTAATGTGAGAATAGTACAGACCCCAAGGCTTTTTTTAAAGCCCTTGCAAAGGCAATAGCTCACATAAACTCAGGTATGACCTTGAGTAACTCACTTAACCTCTATAAGCTTTAATATTCTCATCTTTAAAATTTAGGTAAAAGTACCTAGCTCCATTTCTTGGCACATAGAAAGTTCTAGTAGTTATTGTTAACATTATTTCTTACAGCTTCATAATGAATGTGTTATGTACCAGTACTTGATTCAATTCATTGTTTTTTGTTGCTGGTTTTTTTGTTTGGGTTTTTTTTTGTTGTTGTTGTTACTGTTTTTGTGGTATCTTTTCTACAATGGAAGCTGAATTAACTGGTCTTACATATCTTTGCTAAGGCATAACATCATCTTTTGTTATGCCCATGCCTGTATTCATTCCTTAAAGAATTATTAAGCAATAATTCGTGGTCCTAGTGCTACCTTGATGCCTGAAAGGTTCTGTTGATAATCCATCTACTTTTTGATGCATGGTTTAATTCCTTCTTTTTTTATTCTAGTCAGGTTTTCCATTTTCCCTTACGAAAAGCACTTGATTCTGGGGTATCTCTGAGTTCCTTCACTGGATATTTTTGCAGTAAATTTAGTTTAAGAATTACTGACATTAACAATTGTAAATTGGTCAAAATCCAGAACTGTCTTCTGGCCAGGTTACACACCATTTTCTGACACTGTATAAACTGTCACTTTGGTTTTTGCATTTGCCTTCAGGAAAAAGAGTGTCATGGGCTTACATACATAAAGCAGGAGAGGAAAGGAAAACAGGCACTTACATACATTAACTTATTTTATTCCCACACATGTAATCCTGTTTGACAGGTACTGATAGTCTCATTTTAATAAAACGAGCAAACTGAAATTCAGAATTCTTCTGCCCACACTTGAAATGCTCATATTCTCTAGGGTTATATCCCACTGCTCTCATTCATAATCTCCTCTCACCGGATGGCTAAGACTCCTTACCTGCTGCCCATTTCTTCTGCCCTGACATTCGGACACACACACCCAGTGACCCATGTGTCTGATCGTCCACCTGAATATCTGACATATTCCAAACTGAACTAACTTTTCACACATACACTACTGTAGTTTCATAAGGAATTTATTAAACTTTTTATTCAAGTATAACATACACACTGGAGAGAGCAGAACTCTTAAGGATATAGGTTGGTGAATTTCCAGAAAATGCACCTACCTTTGTCAGCAGAAACTCTACCAAGAAACAGGACATTACCGGTAGCTTCCCCTTGCTCCTGCTTTTAGCTCCTCCCCTCTAAAAGTAACATTATCTTGACTTCTAATACCATAGATTAGTTTTACTTGCTTTTGAATATTATACAAATGGAATCATATAGTGTGCTCCCTTTGTGTCTGGCTTGTTGGCACAATATTAAATTTATGAGATTCATCCATGTTGTTGTATATAGTTGTAGCATAATATTCTCATAAATATGTGATATTTTATTGTATTCATAAGCCACAATTTATTTTTACATTCTGCTACTCATGGACTTTTTTGGTTATTTTAATTATTGGGCTATTCAGTATAGTG
This sequence comes from Lepilemur ruficaudatus, assembly GCA_963574885.1. Classification (NCBI taxonomy): domain Eukaryota; kingdom Metazoa; phylum Chordata; class Mammalia; order Primates; family Lepilemuridae; genus Lepilemur; species Lepilemur ruficaudatus. The sequence continues at coordinate 3,884 of CAUYRT010077709.1, read as the reverse complement.
TGGCTATAACATTGTTGTACATGTTTTCTTTGGCAAACAGGTACACATATATGTGTTGGCTATCCACTCAGAAGTGGTATTGCTGGCTCAAGGTTACATATAAGTTGACCTTGGTAGATATTTCCAAAGACTTTTCCAAAGGGTTGTGCCAATTTACACTCCCACCAGCAGCATACGAGAGTTCCAATTTCTCTGTCCTTACCAGTGTTTGGTATCATCAGTCTTTTTTTATTTTAGCCAAGTGAATTCACTTTGCATTTTCTTGGGGACAAATCACTAATTATTTTTGCATGCTCTGTTTCATTAGATTGGTGCCACCATCTACCCGGTCACAAGCTAGAAGTCTGGGCATCATCCTTGTCTGCCCTCTTCCTTTACCCTCACATACTAATTTTTCCACATAAATATTTCTCAAATCTCTCGGCTCACTGCCATCAATTACTGCCAAAACCTTTATTCAGAGCCTCATTGTTATTTCTCAATTTGTAAACTCCCACAGCTTCCTAAGTGGTTTCTCCTTCTTTTTGCCTCCAAATAAATTATCTACAAAGCTATCAGAATGATTTACCCCAAACCCCAATCTGTCATGTTTCTGCCATGCGAACGCATTTCCTTGGCTCCCCATCCCCTCACCCAGATTCAGAGAAAGTCTGAGCCTCTTAAAATAGACATAAGAGCTACCCTCCCATCGGCCTCATCACCCATCATTTTCTGCCACTGCCTCTTCACTCTAGCAATGCCAAATTCTCTTTTTGGTGTTTTCTCCCCCCTCCGGAAATGCCATATCTTCCATCTCCTCATGCTAAAATCCATCCCATATGTCCTGTGCTGCTCTTGAAACGTCTCAGTTTACGCTAAGGCAAAGAACTGACTGCCAAACCTTGAGGTATTTCCTCTCCATAGGATGTTTATATTTCAATGGGGGATGGAAAACCAGTCTTCAACTGTGGAATTTCTAGCATTAGTGTGCATGTGGAACAAAACAAAATTACACCATGGAGCATGCAGCCTATGCATAAAAACAGCCCTTTGAAATAATGATTTTTTGAGTATATTTAGGAAAGAATATATCTGTATCCTTATGTGAATCCTTACACTAAAATTCCAGATGGATCAAAGGTTTGACTACATATAAAAATAACACGAGTGCTAGAAAGTATCTTTTAAAATAATTCTATGTTAGGAAAAGCCATTCTAAGCATCACAGAAAAGAAATTATGAAAGACAAGATGGATAAATTTGATTTCATAGAAAAAAGGCAAAATATGAATGTAGATAAAAATCAGTATAAATACGGTTGAAAGACAATGGTAAACTGGCACTAGATGTTTTATACATCCTTATGGCCTGCTCAAACCAGGATGGTCTTTGTGGAAAACGTGGCACTTGGGCCAAAATGTAAAATGTTCATTCAGTGAACAATCTCATTTTGGAGCCATTAATATGGTGATATATACTTATCAAATGTTTATAATTTATGCTTGAAAGGAGAAATAAATAGGTTGCATGCTGATTTTGAAGTAATTTTATGTATGTAAAATTATATGTGGATCTAACACATTTTTAAAAATTATATATGCATATATATAAATATAAATGTGAGGGTTTAGGCACAGAGAGGTAGAGATTTTGAAGGACATAATTAGGTTCTAAGGTATGAGGACAGAGACACTTTTCTCTCTTGCACACACATTTGAATCTGCAGTGCCTGTTACATAGATGTTCAGTAAATATTTGGGGGAGGAAAAGGTTCAGCAAAGGAAGGAAGGAAGGTGGAATGGAAAGATTATTTGTAAAAATATTTATAGTGGCTGATGGACTTTTGGGTTGTTTTTACTTTTAACATTGTACTTTCCTATATTGCCTTGATTTTTTTTCCCCCCTCTGAGAGAATGTATAGTTAGAAAAACAATAGCAAAGCTATTGATTTGGCGGCCTGTGAGAAATCCCAGTGTATTCTAAGACTGAGGAGAAAGAGCTTTCACGTGGCCAATTGGCAAGAATGGGTTTTTGTTTCAATTGCATTTTCAGTGCTTTCTTGCCACCAAAAAGGTAACTATTTCATCTTTGGGTAAAAATAGGAGACTTTCACCCTAAACATGGTAGGTGGTACTGATAGTTGAGAACCTGGCTTTGCTCTACCAACTGAAGTGCCTGGACAAGCTGGGCCCATCTCAGCCTCCTGCTAGAGGACCCATGGGATTTGCACTGTTGACCTAAATTAGAGTCTTCTCTACCTTATTTCCTCTCTCCCTGGTCCACTCATGTAACCTTTGCAGTTTTACCCTCAGACACTGATTTCCATCTTTGAGGTGTCCTAGGGCACATGATCCAATTCTAGTTTCTGCAACAGACAAAAAGAAAAATGTCCATCGGCCAGGAGAGGAAACAGGATGCTGAAGTGGTGCCTCCTCTGCCCCACATAAAGCGCTTCTGTCTGGATCTTCTCCCAGAATCCTCGGGAGAAGAGGCTGCCGCCAACAGGGTGTGCTTTTTAAGATGGAGTTTGGCAAGTCAGAGATAGTCTCAACTTCCCTCCGTGCTGTGGGAACACTCAGGCCGGATTACAGGAATGCAGCCTCTCGAGGGTTTGCCCTCGAAATGCCTCTGGAACCCGGGGCTTGTGCTTTAGTGTCTTATCTACCCAGGGTTGGAGACAGCCAGGCTCCAGTCAGCTCAGCCTGGCCACTCAGCACTTTGCTTGCACAGGCCTTTCCAACCTGGCCCCTAATGTTGACAGAGACAATCTATTTCTTTGTAAATGAATAGAAACAGAGTTTATTTCCAGGGCACGTTTCCAAACAAGTTGGTCTTGGACCTGGAGAAATGATGCACTTGCCATTAATTTGATATCTTTATATTCTTTTGTGCTTTTTTTTTTTTAAGAAAATAATCATGGGTTCTAATTCTTGTAACCATACTCTGGATAAACTCACTTTAGACCCACTTTAAAGAGTTACAATACAGTTATTCCTCAAGCAGCAAACTGGAAAAATCCTATTAAAGATGCACACCTGATCATGTTACTAGTGTGGTAGAAACAAAGACCACAGACTTTAACTTCTAAATTGGTTCTCTGCCACCATCAAACAGGTAGACAAAATGGGAGAGACTCAAACAACAGTGACTCCGTATATCCATCTGTATGATGTTTTGGAGTTATAACTCTTATCTAGTTCTGTTTGCTCTTTTGTGCAACCAGCTTAGTAGTTTAAGCAGATGGTTGGGTTTATCGATACAACAGCTATCATTTTTTGTTGTTAGTGGTCTTCAAGAATGACTTTTTTTAAAAAGTAAAAGTTAAATTTTTTTTTTGGCATGGAATTTTTGGGTTTATTAAGACATATGGAGGCTTTACGCAGAAACTCTCTTTCCATACAGGGTTGGGGGCTGTGAGCATTTCTGGAAGAGGAGGGGTGAATGGGAACTTCATCATCAGTAAGTGCTCCTGGGTGCTGGTGCCAAAAACCTGACTCAACATAGCTCAAGCAATTGGAAGGTTAATGGGGAGGAAGGCACAGGGTAGAAGAAATCCTTGAAGAACCAAGTTTTAGGAAGTAGAAACCAGGGCAGCTTTGGAGACCTCAGAACCTCAAAAGAGGGCTTTGAAAGCTGTCCCAATTCAGGTCTCTCTTTCCCTCCCTTTCTCTGCTTCTATAATTCCAAAGCCTGCATCTTCGAAACAGCTTGTGTGGGAACAGTGTTTGTCAATCAGAGAGTAGCAGTTGTAGAGAAAGCCTCAACATTGTATTCAAATTAATTAAGCCTCACCTAGCAGCTGATATGCTGGGGGGCGGGGGAGGTTAGAACAGCTGAAATATATAATTGAGGATAAGAAAACCCCAGGATTTCAGACAGAGGAAAAGATGTGTTTTGCGTTTTCC
>CAUYRT010077708.1:0-23221 GCA_963574885.1 Lepilemur ruficaudatus | reverse complement strand
CTCCTAGGTCTCAACACCGGAGTACTTGTGGGAAATACAGTTGGTGCCGGTCCTCCGAGCACAAGCCTAGTTGTGACTGGAGGACTGGTCTGTGTGCAAGTCACTCTGTGAAAACTGAATTCCTGTAATGGCTGCTGGCATGCCCTAGGATGGGTCAGAAACAAGTCCCCAGAAACTCTCTGTAGTAGTTTCCTAGAACTGTCGTGAAAATTATTAATACCAAAAACTAGGTGGCTTAAAGCAACAGAAATCTATTCTCTCATAGTTCTGGAGGTGAAAAATCCAAAATCAAGGTGTCAGCAGGGCCACGCTTTCCCTGGTGACTGAGAAGAATCTTTCCTCGCCTCTTCCTGCTTTTGGTGGTGCTGGCGTTCCTTGGCTGTGGCAGTGTCGCTCCAGTCTCTCTACTTTTGTCTTCACGTGGCCTTATTCTCTGTGTCTGAGATCTCCTTCCCCTTCCTCTCATACAGACCCCCAGCCACTGGGGTTAGAGCCCTTCCTAAATCCAGGACAATCTTATCTTGAGATCCTTAATCTAATTACTCCTGCAAAGACCCAATTTCAAATAAGGTCCCATTTACAGATACCAGGGATTAGGACTTGGACATATGTTTTCGGAGGGGCACAAATCAACCCACTATAGTGGGTGAGAGTAACATTTGTTGAGTAGTGCTTTGTGTCTGATTTTCACGTGTTATCTAATTTAAGTCTCACACCAACCCCGTGAGTAGATATGATTTCTCTCCCACTTGTAGAAGTGTGAAAATGAAGGCTCAAAGAAGTTATGAAACTTGCTGAAGTTCCCACAGCTTGTTAGCGTAGCCACTAAATTCCAGTCCAGCTCTCACTATACTGGGTCTTCTATTATCATAAGAAAGAAAAGATATAACAGCTGTCATAGTAACACAGCTGTAGGAAAAAACATAGGTTTTTCTGCCACCCATTCACACATAGGAAATCACAGAAGAATACCAGGAATTTTGTACTGATGTTCATCCAAAGGTACAGAAAGGCTCATGTCACTGTAGCAAGAGGAACTGATCCTGAGATGTGTAGATGTGCACTCCAGAGAGGCCATGCCCATTTTATTTAGTGGCCGTATTTAAGAGTCTAACACATATTAGGTGCTCCACAAATACTGGATGCAGAAGTAAATGCCTGGGGAAATGAAGCTATGAGAAGCACCCACTATGGGATGTGACCTCTTAACTGCCAAAGGGAAGTCACGATGGTTCCATCACTTTGCAAACTTGGCATCAGAGTTGTCGTAGCATCTCTGTTCAGATGTCACATGTCAGATGGACATACTGATCTTGAGTGAAAGCTGTCCCTAGGCATTCAGTTTAAAGTGTGTCAGAGTTCCTCCAGGTCGGGGGTCCATGTTAAAAGTTAAGTGTCAGGAGTTTGGGAACAATCTACAGATTGTCTCATTGATGTTTCTGGACTGGGATTGGTTGAGGCATCATAGTCATGCTACAAAATGTCACACCTTCTGAGACAGAAACTTGCCTACCATTTCTGCTCGTGTTCATTTTCTGATTCTTCTGTGGTTTCACCAGAACAGCATATATGTATGTGGGGGAAATCGCTATTCTGATGCAGGAATTTTGCTTGGAAAAGGAAATGCACGTCCAAAATCCTGAGAACTTTTGAGCCTCAACACCCAAAACACTGACTGTTCTGATCTATGGGGTTTTGAACCATGTTCCCTGGAATACATTTGGAGGAGTTTTTAGGTTCCAGGACAATAGTGGTAAATGTTTTAATTCCCAACCATACAAAATTTTTCTTCCCTTTTTCTAAATGTGTTTTAACTTGATCAGATCACCTCTGTGGTTTGCAAAAGCTCTCTGTATTAGACAAGGTTCTCCAGGTGAAAGAGACCCAACAGGCTATCTATCTATCTATTTAGATATCTTTCTGTTTCTCTTTCTCTCCATCTCTCTGTCTCAAGAGATATCTATCTATCTATCTATCTAAGAAGAGACTTATTATAAGGAATTGGCTCCCACAATTATGGAGGCTGAGAAGTCCTAAGATCTGCAGTCAGCAAGCGAAAGCTCAGGAAAGTCAAGAGTATAGTTCCAGCTTGAGTCCAAAGACCCGAGAACCAGGAGAGCCAATCAGAGTTCCAGTTTGAAAGCCTTCAGGTTTGAGACCCAAGGATAGCCAATTTTTCAGTTCAAAGGCAGGAAAAGACCGATGTCCCAGCTCAAAGAATCGGGCGGGAGGCGTTTCCTCTTAATAAATCTTTTTGATGTCCTTGATGAAGTTATATTCAGTTAAAACAAGATTGGAGAGGCCAAGGCAGAAATCCACAAGAGGGGCTCGTAAGATGGGATGTTTTCTTAGCCTTTTGAGTTTCCACTGGCCTCCTTTGCATTTTACCCTGACCATATCTGCACCCTTTGTAAAATGAATGAAAGAAAGATGGATGCGATCTTTTATTCTAGTACAGGAAGAGCCATCTGGGTTTCTTTGACCAGGTCTACACTAAGCCAAAAGATCACTTCTTTGAAATCTATTCCTAAAAGCCAGAGGAAGGCTTGATTAAAACATTATTTGCCAGCCAGCCTTTGCCATTCCATTAACAGATATAACTCCCCATGACCCCACCCTGAGGAGTAGACCTGCCGTGCAGGGTGCAAGGGAAGTTGATTCATTTCCAGATGAAGTCCCCGGTGAGTGCCGCCAGCAGCACTGGTCCGTGGGTGTGCACTCAGCCTCCTTCCCGCCACCTTTCATTTCCCAGTTGCTCTGTTGAGAAGTACAGGCATGTTTACACACGGGGCTCACAAAATACATTTGAGTGGTGGATTTGTTTTTTTATTAGCTAAGTTTGTTAGAAGTCATTTAGACTTTTTAAAGCTAAAGGTCGTTTTCAACCCAGTTATAAAGTTGTTATGTTTTGCAATTTGGCCACCCATGCTTAACAAATATTATACTAGCAAAATAATTACCATGCAAGATTTGTTGGTAAACTTGTCAGGTCTCTGAATATCTCAATGTCACACCCCAGAAACTTCAATAACAGTGGTCTCAGCACTTGTAATGTATTTCCTGAGTCTTTTACCCATTTTCTTTTACTGTTTGACTGTTTTCAGAGTGTATGAATCGATCACTGGCAACTTGTATTAATAAGCAGGGTCAAAATAGACTAGCAGAATTCTCCTGTACTTATATAATACAAATCTAGGCAAATTGTCGTCTCTTAGATTTACCTTTTCTGCTAGGCTCTATTTTCAAGTGACTGTGGTTTTAAAAATTACTATTATTTTACTGTTTGTACTTGAAAGAAGAAATTGCAAGGGAGGCCAGCTGAGATGATGGTGGAAGGGGTTACAGTGATTTGAATTCAGATCTGGATTTACTGGCTGTGTGACTTTGGGCAAGTTACTTAACCTCCTTGAATCTGTTTCTTCACCAACGGATGATGATATATGCGATATAGGTTTATTATAAATGTGAGCTCAGTGAGATATCATTTGTCATCATTTGGCAGACTATTATTAATAAAAGCAATTTCTCTTTTTTGCATCATATGCTGCTCTTTCTTTTACTGGTTTATTAAAAGCATTTTGTATTATTTAGTTAACTATAATTCTGTCTTCATAGTTTATTTCAACAGAAAATTGCTCATCATAAAATCTGTTAGTCCTCGTTGCTGAATTTAGAGCTCATTGCATTTGTGCTTTACTTCAAGCCAAGTTACATTCAGAACAACAGAAGGCAGAAGGAGCCTCCTTTGTTCCTAAGTTTTTCTAATTCAGCTTCGCTTCGAAGTAAGCAACCCCTGAACCAAGTTTGGGATTCAGAGCTAGGATTGTTCTAAGGATGCTGAACCCTAAGACCCAGTGCTTACTCTAGAAATCTGGTTTGAGGTTTGAGAGACACAATTTTAGCATTTAAGAGACTTGAAAACACTTAGAAAGTAGCGTATTGTTGAAACTTATCATAGCGAACATAGCCCCCTATAAGAGAATGGAAAATAACCATGGTTGGAAAGAATGGAGCTGATTGAAGAATGAGTGATTCTTTTTTTTTTTTTTTTTTTTGAGACAGGGTCTCATTCTGTTGCCCAGTGGGCTAGAGTACTATGGTGTCAGCCTAGCTCACAGCAACCTTAAACTCCTAGACTCAAGCAATCCTCCTGCCTTAGCCTCCCGAGTAGCTGGGACTACAGGCGTGCACCACCATGCCCAGTTAGTAGAGACAGGGTCTTGCTCTTGCTCAGGCTGGTCTTGAACTCCTGAGCTCAAGCGATCCTCCCACCTTGGCCTCCCAGAGTGCTAGGATTACAGGCATGAGCCACTGCACCTGGCCGAGAATGAGTGATTCTGTCACTAACTATAAGAAGCATCCTCAATTTAGTAGCTCCCTATTTGAGGGAAGAGAATTAAAAAAACACTACTGCATCACATGCAAACAGAATTGCAACCTGCATTCTTCTTTTACGATTTCCTGGGAAATACTTGAATAATTGTTGTGGGTAGACAGGGCTGCAGTGAGGTTGGAGCAAAGAGTTAGACTAAAAGCTGACCACACCTTGGGGCAGTTAAAGCCTGGTTTCAAGGTCAGGGGGATAATAGTTCAGAAAGAGTGTGAGTTTGAGTGGGTGTTGCATTAGAGAATGTGGTTACACTAGATTAAAAAGTAGCTGAAGACAGTTTCAGGGTGTTTGAAGTCAGAGGCTACAGTGTTGAAGAAATTATAGCAAAGAGAGCAGGCAGATGAGGAAGGTAAGGAGCTGAGGGGTCCCTTTGAGAGTAGCCAGAGAGGGAAGAGGCGATTTGAATGAGGAGCCAAATGCAAGCATAAAATGTTCCCAAAAAATGAAATGCACTGGAAGAGTCTGAAATTGTACATCAGCAGTTTCTTTTGACAAATTTTGGCTGAAACATTAAACAAAAAACAATGATCCAACTCAAAACTCTGTGATACCTTTAAGTTGTTTATATAATAGGGCTTCAAGGGTTTAATTTAGAATATTTCTGTGATGAATAACTGGCTCTTGTTCATGTAAACAAAAGCACAGCCTGCACAGAGTAACCAAATCTTTTTCATCCAGGTCACTGCTATTTTCCTGAGGGGAGAACTTTCCTTTTTTAGTTCTTTCCCACCTTAGTAAATCATGACTAACATATTTAAAAGCACTTTTCCAAGCTTTTCTCACTGTTCCTGTGGAATTCTCATGAAAGAATGACCTCTGTTCTTTCCTTTGCTCTCTAGGATACAAAATTAGGTTTAGAAAGCCTTGGACAGGAATAGGAAATTTGAGTTTTCTGCAAACTGTGTGACTTTGATGGAGTCCCTTTCTCCCTCTGAACATTGTTTTGTTTTGTTTTCATCGAGATGACTTTTTCATGCTTTTATAAAGCTCTGAGTCTATGACACATGCTTCAGACCAGTGGAGTCCAATAGAAATAGAGTGCAGAGCACAGATGTAATTTTAAATTACATTTCAAAACATTTAAACTTAAAAAAACAGATGAAATTAATTTTAAGGATATATTTTTTTTAACTCAATACATCCGAAGCACCGTCAACACATAATCAGTGTAACAGATTGTTTATTTTACATTCTTTGGGGAAGGGGCACTAAGTCTTCGAAATTCCTTCTTCATTTTACGTTTACAACACATCTCAGTTCAGACTGGCCACAGTGCATGGTCCTCAAGCATCACATGTGGCTAGTGGCTGAAGAATTGGACAGTTCCTTTTCATCCCCTCAATCACGGAGTGAGCCCCACTTAGAAGCAAAGTTAATTTGAGGAGGGTTCTTTAAAGGCCCACTTGCCACCAGCCCTGTGAATTTCTCAGGCCGTGCAGCTTTCTCTGAGTCCATTAAAAATTTAATGTGGGTTCACTATCATCCACAAGCACCATAAAAATGGGGAAGTTAAAAGTCAACTTTGAGACAGTCCACAATCCCATCTCATCAACTCCAAAATCCCAAAACGTGGAAACGAGGAGTTTCTTTGTAAACTAATTTGAAGATAAAACTTACCCTGAAATGATGTGATTTAGAATCTGTTTATCCCACTTAGTATAACTATTTATATATTTTTATGTAAAGATATTAATGCATTCTATTCCTGAGTGTTTACCCAGAACTTGCTGGGGGAATGTGCCCGTGTTACTGTTTTAAAATCTGAAATATACTGGATTTCAAAACACCTCTGGCTTTGGGGGGTGTCAGATAAGAGATCATGGACTGTAGTGTTGCTTTTCAAACTTTCTGATTATGATCATGGTAAGAAATGCACTTTACATTGTATCTCAGGACACACACACACACACACACATATATATATACACCCCCGAAACAAAAGTTTTATCAAAGAGTGGGTACCTTTACTAGATACTGTGCATTCTGAGATTTTCTACTATTTTTTTTCAGAGTCAGGATCTTGCTATGTTTCCCAGGCTGGCCTTAAAGACCTGAGCTCAAGTGATCCTCCTGCCTCAGCCTCCCAAGTAGCTGGATTACAGCTCCTTTTTTTTTTTTGTAAAGTTGCCAGTGCTAACTCACTGAGTTGACAGCACAGCCCAGTCAAGGGTCATGCCCACAGTCTACAAAGCATGCTGTGGGCCCTATATTGGGGACCACAGAGAGTAGCACAGGGAAGTGGACATCAATCAGAAAAAAGAGAGAGGAAATGGGAGCCTGGCATCCCCCGTCCTCCACCCCTCCCCTTCCCACCTGCATCCCTAGGCCTGCTATTCTCTGTTGTGGTTTAAACAGCACCAATTATAGCCATATCCCTCAGTGTTTGTTGGCCATTGTCAGCAGTTTTTCTGGTGGCTTGGGCACCATGTGGTTCATCTAAGATAATTACCTGGTCCTATAGGTTTTGTGCTTGGACTTTTCAAAGGGAGCAGGAAAGTAAGATTACTATTGAACCATTTTATGACCTTGAAAAATTGGGGTAAGCCTTATAAATGGGGTGGTTTATATGGAGCCACCATTTGTTCAACATTCATTTTTATATTACTAAGGACTTTTTGGTCATCACTGTCTAAAAACCAGCTTATGTAAAATGTGGTTGGCAAGTGCAAAGTCAGCTTCAGGCATAGTTGGACCTAGGAAGCCTACCTGTATAGTCAGGGCTTTGTCTCTCTCTAGTTACCAGCTTTGTTCTCCTGTGAGCACTGGCTTCATCCGCAGACTGGAAAGGGAAAGTTCTCCTGCAGCTCCAAGTATGAATCCTCATGGCTTGTGGTCCAAAGAGAAGAAAGACTTCTTTCTCCCAAAGCCCATATAGGAAATCCCAGGGAAAAGTCTCGCTTGAATTGCTTGAACCCCTCACTGGGCCCCAAATGATGGTCAGATCTCAGCTACATCCCCACCTCTAGGGCAAAAGTGGGGACAGTCAAATCTGAACCTATGGAATAGGTTCTGCCATTATCCAAAGAAGGGGAAAAGAATGCTATGTAGACCAAAATAATTAATTTTCATTTATTATTCCTAACTCCTTTGAGGCTGCTAAAGTGACTGATTTCAAGTTGGTAGGGTTCGCATCAAGGGATTATATAAATCTCTGTGCCTGATCATCAGTTCTTGTCCATTAGAGAAGGTATGATCAGCAGAAGCATGTTAGTCTAAGCCTGACAGCCATTCAGAACTGTCTGCTTTGTTAAAATTGCTCCTCTATGCCAGGCATGGTGGCTCACATCTGTAATCTAGCACTTAGGGAAACCAAGGCAAGAGGATCGTTGGAGTTCAAGACTCCAGCAACTTAGCAACATAGTGAGACCCTATCTTTATAAAAAAAATTAAAGAAAAAAAAATGTTGAGTTATGGTGGTGTATGCCTGTAGTCCCAGCTACTCAGGAGGCTGAGGCAGGAGGATCGCTTGAGCCCAGCAGCTAGAGATTACAGTGAGCTATGATCACACTGCTGCACTCCAGCCTGGGCAACAGAGCGAGAACCTGTCTCACGTGAAAAAACAAAGGTGCTTCTTTGTGTGTGGGCTTTTGCTCCTCCACTCTCCCTAATATTCAGGATCATTTTGGGCAGAGCCTTCTTGTGCTCTCCCAGAACTTAACAGTCACGTTCCACCCATTTCATCAGCTGTTTCGTCCTCTGGGTTCTGGCCCCTGGCACCAGGAGTCGGGCGTGGAGGCTCAGGGATGGCATTCTTTCCACAGCTGCTGCACTCCAGGAGCCAAGAGTTGCAGCTTCCACCCTTGTTTCTCCCACCAGGCTGTCCCAATGGCACGACTATAATGAAATCTGTCAGCAACCCTGGGATCAGGGGAAGTCTTCCTTCATAGCCTTCTGTGTCCCGAGCTGCCATGCCCTTGCTCTGCCCGGCCCTCCTGGGCCTTTGGAATTCCCCTTCAGTTTCCACTCCTTCCTAAGGCTGGCGGAAATTTGTCTTCACTGTTCTCTGCCCCCCACGCCAGGCCTTAATAACATATCCGAGGCTTCTCGAGGTGCTTTTTTACTGGATCTTTTCTCACACTTTGCTTTCATCTGAATGTTTTTGAAGCCCACTCTCTGCACAGTCTGTTTTAATAAGCAAATCTTGACCAATGTAAAGTGGACTCAGATTAATGGAATAAACTCTAGGCTTGGGGTCAGAAGGATGTGTTGGTTCTGAGCACTGATATTTACTGTGTCACCCCGGTGGGATCACGCAGCCTCCTTTGGCTTCAAATCTGAGGATGATAGTGCCTGCCTCAGAATGAACTGGAATTGTGTATGCAGACTGCCTGGTTCGGATTGCAGAATCAAAAAATGTGCTATGATGGTCCATTCCCAGTATGCAAGCAAGGGAAACCCAACTCAATCTGGCTTAAACAAAAAACAGGATGCTTTGGCCACATATAACTGCATGGTATATGGATGGGAACAGCTAGTTTGAGTCATGGCTGCATCCGAGCGCTGAAACGGTGCTGCCAGGAAGCTCCAGGCACTGTTTTCCTTCTCAGGTAGGCTGTTTCTGCACATGGCCACAGCAGCTTCAGGCTGGCATTCTAGCAGCTTAACAGCCCTGAGGAAGGAGACCCCCACTTCCTAGTAGTTCCAGGAAGAGTCTCAAGGCTGATGCTCATTGGCTTGGCTCTGGTCATGGGGCCACGCCTAAGCCAATCACTGTGGCTGGGGAATGAAATACTCTGATTGGTTAGGTCCAAGGTCCTGTGAGTGCCCAGGGAGTGGGTTCTATAATAGTTCCACCCAAACCATAAATACTGACAGTGGGGAGAGGGGCGTTCCCAAAGGAAAACTGGCTGCAAATAAGAGTGAATAGACGCTGGGGAAGGGGAAAAGCAACAGATACGCACTGCACAGCCCCATGGATTATCCCTTCAGGGGCAACGCTGTCAAGGCAGGCAGACTGGGGATGGGATTGGGGGTTGCAGAGAGGTGGAAGGGTGGAAAAGAAGTGAAAGGACCTGGTAGCCACCTCTGAAGTCACAGCCTGGTGCTGGCTCTTGTTCTATCAATCTGCCAGTTTTAACCTGTTGAAATGGGCTGAGCTACAGGAAGCTTTGAACCCCTTCACTGGTTTATTCTCTGTGCTGTGTGTTCCCATGAAAGTGCTTCCCTAGAAGGGCTTAACCCAAATCATGCCTCAGCTCCCCATGTTGCTCTCTGCTAGGACACAGTTTAGTTGTCCCACAAAAATCAAACAAGACATCTCCAATTGCTTTTTTGAAGCTGTCCCACTGAAAATATGATATGTGTGTGCACGCGCATTTAACGTTTGTGGGGAGTTTTCTGTATCACTCTTAGAGGAGGAATTAGGATTTATTTAGCAGCTAACTTTTAACTTAGTATAAACACTTTAGGAAGTTATCTTGTGATCTTCACATCAATCCCATGAAGTAGGTACTATTATTAGCTCCATTTTATAATAGAGGAAACTGAGGCACAGAGAGGTTAATGAAACTCCCAAGGCCACATGGCCAGTATGTGGTGAAACCAAGAGTGAGCCAAGACTTGGAACTAAGATTTGGGCAGTCTGAATCTGGAACCCAGGGCACGTGGGAAGGGTGTAGAGGTGGCTGTTCCCCTCAAGGCCCAGAAGCCAGGGCAGGAGGAGCTCGACTCCCAGAGCATCCAGCAGTTCAGAGGGAGCAGGCGAGAGACACTCCAGGTTCCAGCAGCTACCAAAGGCTGGTGGGCCTTTGTTTCTGCAGCTCACCATCCTTGGATCCCCAAGGAAGGGTCCTTGCCTGATGGTCCAGTCGGCACCGAATCAGCCCCCCATGCCTCTGGCTGGCTGACTCCAAGGTCAGCCGAGGGTGGCGGTTGCTTTAGATCGCAGGAGCTGATTTTGACCTCCTTGGAAGCAGAGGCCTGAACAGGACACCCACCAGCACATCAGTTTGTTGGCATCTCATTATTTTTGCCAAATGCTGGAAAGAAACAGTAAATTTGGGTTAGTATGGTGATATTTTTCCTTCTGTACATCTTTATGGTATGTGTCATTTTCCTCTAATAGAAACATCAAGTGAACAGGGACAAACTGAGATTTACAGTTCACACTGAAAGTACAGTGGCCACTGCACAGGTTCTTTTCTCCGTGTGACAGCTCATCGCTGCTCTGTGTTGAGGAATAGGGGAGGGTGTAAAGAAGGAAGGAAAAATTTCCCATAACCCCTCCACTGAAAGATAACTGCTATTATCATTTTCCAGCCTTCTTTTTTTTTTTCCTATCCAACAGTCTTTCTCAAACTTCCAGTGTGAACTTGAATGACCCCCAACAGCCTTTTCCTCTGAGACTGAAATGGTTTGTGCCAGTTGTGGTACTTGCCATGCAGGGAGACACCCAGCTAAAACCTTTGTGCCTCCCACCCGCATAACTGGCCCCTGCTGACTCTGAATGAAGCCACTCTTCTGGCAGATTGCATTTAAGGAATGTCTTAACCGAGCTGGGGAACAAAGGCCTCCTGGGCCCCAAAGCTTCTTTGTCTGGCCTGAACCCTGGTGGCTGCTGGAAGCTCAAGTGTCTCAAGCCTGCCCTCACGTGCCCCCCGAACTGCTGGCGTGCCCTGGGGCTTGGGCTCCTTTCACCCTGGGTTCCCTGGGTTTCTGAGCCAGCAGCCCCCTCCATGCCCTTCCCACCTGTACCCTTGAGAAAATTCTCCCACCAGAGTGCCACCCAGGAGTGACATGCCTCATGTCCTCCCAGTCCCATCAGCTGCCGGGGGCTGCCTCGGGTGCTCATTACAGAGTTGTTAACTGGCCCAGGTGACGACTGGAACTGTGGCCAAGGACTGGTAAGCCCTTTCCCCAGGCTTAGTAGACTGACCAGCCTAGGCCTTTTTAGCAGGAGGAACTTTTATAGGCTGTGTGTGTGTGTGTGTTTGTGTGTGTGTCTGTCTGTCTGGAAGCCTTATGTTCAGCAGATATTTTCTAAGCACTGACTTTGAGCAAAGTGCTATGAAGGCACAGTGGGGGAAACCAAGCCAGAAGTTGCAGTATCTCTACCCACACAGAGCTTTCAGTTTTGTTTCAATTTTGACAAAGGACTTGCCTTTATGGCAGCAGTCCCCAACCTTTTTGGCACCAAGGACTGGCTTCATGGAAGACCATTTTTCCACGGAGTGGTGGGGAGGGAGGATGGTTTTGGGATGATTCAAGTGCATTACATTTATTGTGCCAACCTCTGCTAATAATAATCGGTATGTGCAGCCACTGCCCAGCGCTAGCATCACTGCCTCAGATCATGCGGCATTAGATTCTCATAAGGGGCGCACAACCTAGATCCCCCGCATGCGCAGTTTACAGTAGGGTTTGTGCTCCTGTGAGAATGTAATGCCTCTTGCTGATCTGACAGGAGGTGGAGCTTATGCAGGGACGTGAGCGATGGGGAGTGGCTGCAAATACACATGAAGCCTTGATCGCCTGCCACTCACCTCCTGCTGTGCGGCCTGGTTCCTAACAGGCCATTGACTGGGACCAGTCTATAGCCCAGGGGTTGGGGACTGCAGCTTTATGGGACAAACAGAGAACAGTAAAGATGGGTGAATCACCAAGTAAGAGCCCATGTGCCACTGGGCTGGACGGACAGGTAGCACTTGGGCAGACCGAGGCAGAGTGGAGGTGGCGCTTGGCAGGCCTGGGGTCTCTTCTGCCTTGCCGTGCTTGGTTTAGTGTCTTCAGCTGTTGCTGTGTGAATTTCCAAAGGGCCCCCTCTGAGGAGCTCTGGTTCCAGCTGGCTCCTCCGCTGGGGTTGGAATTCTGCTCTTGAGGAGGTCTGTTCCGCTGGAGAGGTCAGTGGCGAGCAACTCGAGTTGTTTTTCCAGTAGTGCAAGCTGCAGCCCAGCCTCTGGCCCGGCTCCTCAGCTCGAACAGCTAATCTGGGAATGCAGAGGGCGGGCTGTTCCTGGGAAAAGTGTTTTAAGTGATGAGACTCAAAGATAGGTGAGAAAAAGCAGATCTTGCAAAAATGATGGCAAGATGACCCTTGCAGGTCAGGCCCGGCAGGGAGCAGAGCATTCCCAGTGCCAGTAAATGAAGCAAAGCCCCTCTCCCCCTCACTATTTCTTGGAGATGGAGATAAAGAAAAACTCCTGGACTATTTACACTGGAGAAAGTTATTTACATTTCTGGCCCAGGCTCCTGGGGTCCAAGCAGCAGGAAGGACTGCAGTCTGCGGAAGGGGTAGTCTGTGCATCGCTGAGTGCTGATTTTCAGTGATAAGAGTTTCCACTTGCTTAAGTAGGATGAAGAGCTGAGTTCAGTGATATGTAAACATACAGACATCTTGGTCCTTGCCTTCTACACTGTTGTCCAAAGGGAAAGGACATTAAGGGGAACAATATTTTCAGGTATATCTGGCTTCGTGTAACAGGCGTGAACCTAGAATGTTCTACATGTAAGTTAGGCTTGAGTCATATAGAAGCACTATGGAAGTTTGTTTTTTAAGGAACTTCACACATAATTTTATAAAGTAAAAAGACATCATAAAGCAAATCTTCACACCTTTATTTAGCTCAGGGGTTCTTAACCTTGGCTGTACATCAGAATCACCTGGGAAGCTTTTAAAACTCCTGATGTCCCAGGTCACACCCAGGGCAATTACAGCAGCAGCTGTGGGGGTGGACCCAGGCATCAGGATTTTGTTTAAGTTTCCCAGGTGATTCCAGGGTGCAGCAAGGGCTGAGAATCACTGATTTACCTTTTGTATGCATGTCCCTGAGTGGCCACACATTAAGTGGACGTAAAGCAGGACTAAGGTGCCTTTGAGCCCATGACAGACGGATGCTGGCACACAGGAACCCCCTGTGTCCGTGCAGAAGTGCCCAGCAGAGGAGCGACTAGAACACTTCCTGCATCCGCACAGTGGAATGCTACGTAGCCAGAAAAAGGAGCAGACTTCTCATACGTGCAGCACGGATGAGTCTCATGTGCCTTGTGTTAAGTAAAAGGTGTCAGACTCCAGAAGCTATGCGCATTGCCATGCTTTGGGAATGGGGAACGGGTTGCCTGTAAAAGGCACAAAGTGCCATTTTTGGGTGATGGAAATGTTCTATACCTTGGCTGTGGTGGTGGTTACCACAGTTGAGAGTGTTTATGAAAACACTTAGAACTGTACAGTAAAACCAGGGAGTCTACTGGATGTAAATCATATCCCAATAAAAACATTGTTTAAACGAAAAAACCCACTCCCTCGTCAACAATGAATCAATAAGCAGAAATGTATGTATAGTGGAATTTTAGAATGAAGTAGCAATACATGCCACAACATGGATGAACCTTGAAGACGTCGTGCTAAGGGAAAGAAGCCAGACGCAGAAGGTCACAAATCTTACGTGATTCCGTTTCTATGAAATAGCCAGAACAGGCAAATCCGTAGGCTGGAAAGCAGATGTATGGTTGCCAGGGGCTTGGGGAGAGGGGAGAATAAGGGTGTGACTGCCTAATGAGGCTCTGTTCGAGGTAATAAAAAAAGTTCTGGAACTAGATAGTGGTGGCGGTTGCACAACACTGTGAATGTGCTTGATTACCACTGAACTGTAAACCTTAAAATGGTGAAAAGTGTAAATTTCATGTTACGTGTATTTTACCACCATAAGAAAGAAAGAGAAAAAACCCACTTCCTATGAGCGTGCCAGACATGCGGTAGGTACTTTGGTAAAGACCAACTCAGTGTCTGGCGCTTTTGAAGAAAGATGGCATTTGCTGTGAGGTCTCCCTTCTTAGGTGCAGGGAAGGCGCATGTTTTCCACCCTCATTGCCTCTACGGGATGCTGTAGAAACGTGCACAAGGCTCATACGTCAGGTGGGTCCCCAGCACGTGGGCTCACGAGGATAATATGCCCAGGGGCTTGCTCTGGGGAGCCGTCTGGGCGGGGGAGGGGGATGCATGACTTTATACAGAAAGCACAGGTCTGCTCCGTTCGACCCTGGGAAGGAAAATCACGCTCAATAATGGGTCTTCAGCAAATGCAGCTGAATAAATAAAAATGTGTGCATAAAACAGCAGGGGACCCACGAAGAGTGGCTTTTTTGGCGTGTTGGGAGGACATTTATGGTTGGGAATCTAGTGACCAAAAAGCAAGACTGCCTCAAGATGAGCAAAGCTGGGGGAGGAGGTCATCTGGAGACGGCGCTTCGCCACGGCCGAGGGCAGTGAATCGAGCAGTTGAACCGTCGCGTTCTGCGTGGGCCTTGGAAGCCCTGAACAAGAATCTTATTGATGATTCGTCAGACCCCGAGCAGACAGCCCTGAACTTTAACAGAGCCAGGATGGAAAGCTCGCACAAGGGCCTACAGTGTCCAGAATGAACAACACATTTATTTTTCCCTCCCTGTGCTGGAGGACGAGGAAGAGACCAAAATGAAAAGTGTGGGGGGTGGAGGGGAGGAAATGTGATGGGCATGTTCCAGAGCCTCAGTGGAATGGCCACATTCCTCCGAGGGACTGCCTGCCCCTCTGCGCCCTGAGGGTTCAAAAATGTCACTGGGGTTGGCACAAAGTGGGGCCTTGCCTTTGTTGATTGTTATTTCCCAGAGCCTGTAGCTGGACCCCAAGAGGGTGTGTCTGTGGGGGAATCACCGACAGCCCCTGGTAATGCTTAGCACCTTGTTGGACGAGCAAACCTACAAAGCCTGACCCTGACCAGAAAGAGCTCATGCCTAGCTCTGGGCACAGACACAAGCCGAGATGACCATGAACAATTGGTTGTGGCAGTAAAGGACCTAGGGAGGCAGAAGCTTGCAAGAGCAATGAGTGTGGCAACTTCACGGAGAAAGGGACCTTTAACCATGATGTGAATCCAGAGAGAAGAGAGAAATGAGATCCTGGCCTTTTTGACTCTTATTCCTGGTCTTGTGTTTCTTCAGTCCAGGTGCTTCCCTTTCACCCAGCACAGCCTAGAGGAAAAGGAGGACATTCGCATTGTCCTCCACAGAGAGCACCCTGAATGCTGCAGTTCCCCATCCACCTGCTGGCCCATCAGTTCCCCGATGGCAGGGACCACGGCTGGTTCAGCTCGGTATCCCCAGGCCCGGGCATCTGATGGTGTTCTGCTTCTCAGCCGCCCAGGCAGCTCCTCCCGGGGTCCCTACCTCAGCAGGTCCTGTGGGCCCCTCCTCTCCACCCCTTGCCCCACCTTGTGGAGTTTGAGAGTCAGGGAACAGAGGCCAGGGCTCAGGTACCCCTCCCTGGCTCCTGGGGAACGACTGCAGCCGATGGATGGCAGACAGCAACTTCGAACTTGGACATACTTGGGTTTGAACCCCACGACTCACTGAGGACGTGGCTAGGTTAGGTGTAATTCAGCCTCAGCGGCCTGTTCCCACAGCTGTGCACCTGCAGGGTGAGAACTAGAGATGGTGGGTACAGCTGATGGCACCGGGCCCAGCTGCTGTGACAAGGTCACACCCTCATCATTCTCGTCGGCTCTAATTGGCCTCTCTGCCTCCCCTCCTGGCCCTCTTCTATCTGTCCTCCCCGCTGTTTTCAGACTTATTCTGTCTCTGGCCTGCTCCAAGAGTCGTGCGTGGCCCTGCCCACTGCATTGCCCAGAGGCCCTGCAGGATTAGTCGCCAGCCCCCGAGCAAAGCAAACAACGTCCTCACCGTCTGCCTCCTCCCCACCCTGCACTGCTGGCCTCAGAGCCCCCTTCTCAACGTTGGGTCCCTCCTCCTAACCCAACTCCTAACCCAACGTTGGAGGGACCAACGTTGGGTCCCTCCGTGTGTCCCGGTGCACAGAGCCCCTCGTGCTTTGCCAAACACCACGTGCTTTCAGCGCTTGAGTCTTCTGAGCACCTCACTCCTTTTTTCTTAAAATGCCTCTGCCTCCTCCTAGTGAGCTCCTGTGCATTCCGCAGTGGCCAACTTATAAATTCCTCTCCCTGGTAAGCTCAGGGTTTGTCTCTTTTCTTGGTGCATTGCTGGTCCCTAAAGGGCTAACAGACCCCTCTGGGACACCTTAGTCTCCCCAGAGCCAGGCAGAGCGCTTTCCACCCTTTGGCTGGGTGCACACTTCCTCACATGAAATGTAAACAAAGGCTGTGTTCCAGGAACCCGGCGGCTTTTGGGAAGAGCTAAGGATGTGGAAGTGGGGAGATGCTTTCGGTTTTCATGCTTTTTTCTTTTGTTAGTTCAGAAGTAGCAGCAGAGGGACAGCCTTGAGGAGGTTGGGAGGTCGGGAGAAAGGCAGCTGGAGACCCCAGTTGCCTGGCGAGCCCCTTTCACTTTCCCTCCACTGCAGCTGAGGTCAGGGGGCGGTTTTCCTCGCATTTATCCATTGTTTTCCCTCCTTTGACTTTAAACTCACTGCTCTTTAGCCGGTCTAGTTCCTACGACAGGAAGCTCATGATTAGCTTTTAAAAACAAAACAAAACAAAACAGAAGCTAAGGCCTTTCAGCTCGGAACCGTGTTTTATTCTTTTAAATCCTTCTGTGGGGCCGGCAGAGGTGGACGCTGAATTAGTAGCAGAAAAATTGTTCGCAGACTGTGGGGCTCACGTTTAGAAAGCTGGATTACGGCCCCTCCTGCTTGTGTCTCAGGCGAGAGTTGCGGTTTTGCTGGGGTCCCTCTCCCTCCGTTTCCTTGTTTCCTTGTTTGATTCAGTTCCCCCCACCCGACTCCGCCCCCTGCCCCCGCCTGGGTGCCGGCTCCAGTTCTGCTCCAGCTCGGCTCAGTTGTCCAGGCCCAGCAGTGCCGCTGCCTTAGCGGAGGGCAGGGTGACGCTGGCCCTTGGTGAGCCGGTCTGGTCATAGCAGAGCACGGGAGGCCTCTGGCTCCAGCAGAGAGGTTCTAGGGCAGACGGCAGGAACCCCTACCCATTAAGGTCACCAGGGCATCCTCTAGTGATGCCGATGGGGACTGATCTCCCGTGATGTTTCTCTGCCCACCCAGAGGCTTCTGCGGCCCATCCTCTTTGGCAAGCACTGGCCCACCGGGAAGAGCTTAGTCTCTGCCCTACATCGGGGTGCCCTGTGCCCCTCTCCCACCCTCTCTCCCCTCCAGGTATTAGAACCTGCTCAGCGTGAGGGTGGGTCTGACCAGCCATACCAAGGAGACAACAGGGTGGGCCTGGGGTGACACATGAGCACAGACTTCCCCCAAAATGACACAGGTGCAGAGCTGCCCATGCAGATGGGAGCTCGCTCTGGTCTGGAACAGAGTGGTCACGAGGAAAGAGGAGCCGCCACGGGTTCCAGATGGTGTGCAAGTTGCCGGGTCCAAGTTTTAGAACAGCTAGTCATGCAGTCCACTTGAGTTGGTTTCATTTAGACTGTTTGGGGGAAGGATTGTTTAGGTTCCCAGTGTTGTTACTGTATTACGTAAACCACAAAAGTGGGCAGAGATCCTTTTCCAAAGCCCATCTGTTCTAATGTTTTGGCTAGACAGGACCTGCCAGCTACCTGGATTTTTAGTGGACTTCTCTTTAGTCCTGACCCAGGCTGGTCATTTATTTTTCTTATAAGCTGGCCATGGGGTTCTTCCACGTATAAAAGTAAGCAGATGGATTTGCTTTGCTTTCATTCATTAATTTACTCAGCACATATTTGTTGGCTATTGTACTGGGCTCTGGAAAGGTGAGCAAGTCACAGGGCCTGTCCTTGGAGCGTATAATAGCTAAATAGTAACACAGACAGCCACGACAGGGTGCCGTTGGAGCTGCACATTCATTTCTTACTGCTGCGGTAACAAACTACCAAATTTGGTGACTCGAAGCAACACAAATTGATTAACTCACAGTTCCAGAGATGAGAATCTAGAAGGGATCCACAGGGCTCTGTTCCTTCTGCGGGCTCTAGGAGAGAATCCATTTCCTTGCCTTTTCCAGATTCTAGAGGTCACCCGTGTGCCTTGGCTCACGGTCCTCTGTCCTCAAAGCCAAGGTTGTAGCATCTTCTCTCTGACTCTCACCCTTGTGCCCCCCTGGATAATCCAGGATAATCTCCTTTATTCAATTACATCTGTGAAGTCCCTTTTGCCATGTGAACTAGCATATTTGCAGGCTCAGGGGATTAGGTCATGGGCATCTCTGGGGGACCACTGTTCAGCCCACCACAGGGGCCAGTGCTGGTAATGTGGGATTATCTGTTAAAGAAGGCTCACTATCCCAGAGGACCACAGAAGGCAGCCTAGGAGGAATGTTGTATAGACCAAGACCTGAGGGATGAGTAGGATTTAGCCAGGGCAAGAGATGACTATGGTGCATGAAGGCCAGAGAAGGAGAGAGGCGTGTGGTGGCTGGGCTGTACAGCATGACGATGCGTGTGGGTGGGTGATGCTGGAGCAGTCTGCGGGGCTTTGGAGGCCAGCTGGGGCCAGGTCCCCCGTCTGCAGAACTAGGAGCAGCTTTTAATCATGGCCAATCTGTAAACAGAGTCATGTTCTAGAAAGCCATGCAGCCAAGCCAACATCACTCTTAGAATCATAGAATTTCAGAGCTGGAAGGAACTTGATAAGGCATTTGCCCTAAATGACCTGAGAAGGTTAAATAATAGCCCCAAAGTCACCCAGAGAGAACAACCCCAGAGCTCGACAGCCAGCCAGGCACTCTGGAAACTGTGTTTTCTTAAGTTTTCCCACAAGAAGCCTGTGAGGGCAGACCTTGGCAGTGGAGGAGATAGATACACTCAGAAAGTTGGGACAGCGTGGCCACTGTCACTCTCCCAGCAAATGGGAGACCTGGGACTCCTGTGGAGGTTGTCCATCTCAAAGCCGAGGGCCTGCTTCTCTCTCCCTGTGCCTCACACCAAGCCATTCCTCTTGGGACCAGAGGGTGCATGGTGGGACACTGTGGGGTCCGGAGGTGTGGCCGAGCTGGGCCTTTGGGGAGAAGGCGGCCACTGTAAAGCTCTCTCCTGCTTTTGTCTCTAGCCCTGGAGCAGCTGCTGACGGAGCTGGATGACTTCCTCAAGATTCTCGACCAGGAGAACCTGAGCAGCGCGGCCGTGGTGAAGAAAAGCTGCCTGGCCGAGCTCCTCCGGCTTTACACGAAGAGCAGCAGTAAGTGTGGGCCCCGGGCCTTGGAGAGGTCCCCTCAGAAGCAGAGAGGTGGCTGTGTTAGTCACCAAGGGCTGCCGTAACTACACACCATGGTCTGGGCGGCTTCAACAAAGACTTTTATATGCTTACACTTCTGGAGGCTGGAAGTCCAAGATCAAGTTTGGTTTCATTTGAGGCCACGCTGGCCTCTCCCTGTGTCCTCACGTGGTCTTCCCTCTGTGTAGGTCTGTGTCCTAATCTCCTCTTTCTTCCTTTTTTTTTTCTTTTCTTTTTTTTTTTTTTGAGACGGTCTTTCTATGTCACCGAGCCTGGAGTGCAGTGGCAGCATCATAGCTCACTGCCTCCTTAAAGTCCTGGGCTCAAGCAATCCTCCTGCCTCAGCCTCCCAAGTAGCTGGGACTACAGGCCCGGCTAATTTTTCTATTTTTGATAGAGATGAGGTCTTGTTCTTGTTCAGGCTGGTCTCGAACTCCTGGCCTCAAGAGATCCTCCTACCTTGGCCTCCCAAGTGCTGGGATTACAGGTGTTAACTACTGCCTGGACCTGATCTCCTCTTCTTATAAGGACACCAGTCATACTGGGATCAGGACCCACCCTAATGACCTCATTTTAACTTAGTCACCTGTTTAGAGACCCTATCTCCAAATACAGTCACATTCTAAGATACTGGGGGCTAGGATTTGACATGAATTTGGTGACGGACAAAATTCAGCCTATAACAGTGGGGCAGGGGCGTGACCTAACCTGAGTGGGAGCCCCAGAAATCTCTGAACACTCAACCCGGCAGCCCGTGAGTGAGGTTTGAAATGAAGCATTTTCAAAGCACTCTTCTTGCTGCTTGAAAGCGGAGAAGGGATAATAAACTGTTCTAATAGCTAAGGCTTAACCGAGCACTCCCCACGTGCATACGTATTAACTCGTTTCATCTTTAGGACACCCTGACGAGGTTGGTGCTGTCGTTACTGGGGAAACTGAGGTCCAGAGAGTTTAAGTAACTTGCCCAGTATTGTACCACCCAAGGGAAAGCGGGAAAGCGTAGTTTTAAGACTTGTAAATCACAGAACCCCGAGTTTATGATTTTTCTATCTTTTTTATTGAGGCAAAGTCTATATACAATAAAGTGCACGTATCTTAAGTATTCAGTTCAGTGAGTTTTGATAATTGCATACACCATGCACCCGTATCCCCACCACCCAAAACAAGACATAGAACAGCTCTATCATCCAGAAAGTTCTGTCCTGCCCCTTCCCACCCCCACCACAAGGTAACCATTGCTCTGCTCTCCCCCACCACAGATGGGTGTTGCCCGTCCTGGAGGTCTGTACAAATGGAGCCATGCGATGCACACCGTGTCTGCTTCTTTCGCTCAGCAGATTTGTCCGTGCTGTTGGGTGTGTCAGTAGTCTGTTCCTTTTATTGCTGAGTAGTATTCCTTCCGTTCTGTGAAAATACCACACTCTGCCCATCCGTTCGCTGATTGATAGACATTGGAGTTGTTCACAGATGGGGCTATTATGAGTGAGACGGCTGTGAGCAGTCTTGTGGAAATATGCTTTCATTTCTAAAAAATTCAGATTCTTTTCAGAAAGAAAATCATCTTGTGAAATCGTAACAATTGACTTGATTTTTATGTCATATGTTTGAGAATCAGAGGCGCTAAGTTTGGGGACAGTAAGGGACCCGCACGGGGGCATCTCATCCATCTGGCTCTCGGCAGGAGCAGCCTGCATCCGCGCCCGCCAAGGGCAGTCTGCGCCTCCTCCAGCCACCCGGAAACGCTTCCTCGCATCCGACCTGCCAGGCTCCACTTCACGGGCTCTTGCCCTCCTTTGTTCCCCCAGAACGAGTTTCTGCTGTCTGAACAGCAGGGCGGTCGTAAAGCTGAGGCATGTTGCCGCGTGCCCGTCTGCCCGCTCTTCTGGCGGAAACATCCGGCTCCTTAGCCTCTCATCAGAGCGTTTCCCTCCAGTCCCTTTGTCGCCTTTGCAGCTCCCCAGGCCACCCCCGGTTCCCAGGCTCCTTGAGGCTTTGTAGGGAGCGTCTGCTGGCCGGCAGCACATCAAAGCAGCCGCGGTGGGAATGGCGGGTGGCAGGTCCACATGACAGGGCAGGAAAGTCGGAGAGGGATGATTCATCCCCAGGAGGATTCACGGTGGAGTCCTGTAAAAAGCACACTCCCTGGACCATTCGGATGTGCTCCGACTTGCGAACACCCAATTAGAAAGAACGCCTCTGCTGGGAATTGGAAAACACCTCTTGGAGATAGGTCTGGCCCGGGGTTCTCGGCACTAACCGCTCTGGCAGAGCCTCCTGCCTTGGGTCCCCTTTGGGTTTAATGTGCTGTGCAGCTTCCCGTGGGGTGACCTTGTGCTGCCCTTGATGTGCACTTGTAAAGTCAGGCCCGCCCCTCCCTTGGACTCTGCAGCTTGCAGGTGGCAGGAGGCTGCTGAGAGTTGGGCAGGAGTTCCCCAAAGTGAATCACGCCCATCGTGCGTGCCACCCAGATCGCTGAGAAATACATACAGCCACACAGAGGCCTGTGGCGACCACTTGCGTCCTCAGGGATGACGGCCACTTACCGATAGCCACTGTTTGGCGGGGGACTTTCTCTTGGGTCCTCTTTGTAGCCCTTAGACTGTAGAGTGGGTATGACAGCAGCTGACCTTTACTGTGTATGTACTGTGTCGCAGCACTGTGCTTCTTGTGTTAAATGGCACGAATTACATCACTTAGTCCTCATCCCAAATCTGTGAGGGAGTTGCGCTGTTCCCACTTTACCAAAAAGGGAACCGAAGCTTGGAAAGCCACTTGCCCAAAGGCACACGGCTGTGAGTGGCAGAGCCAGGGCTTTGGCTGGGGAGGTGGACCCGGCCTCACTTCCCCACGCTCTACCGCATCAGATTAGTTGTTGTGTTGTGTGGCACAGAATCCTGAACACCCCCCGACCCCGAAATTAAAGCATTCATCTTTCTCTCGGCCTCCCAGGCCCTCCTCACTGTGTCTAACAAAAAGTTAGCTCAGCCTGATGGGGCTTGTAGTGGAGGCAGGCTGATCATTTCAAGACCGGCTGTGGTCCACGCAGGCGGGGCTGTCGTGTGCGCCCACACCGTTTGGGCAGAGTGTGGTGTGCATTTATGCTTTTCACGTGGAGTTGTCCATTGGGTTTTCTGATCTTTGATTTTCTTAGTGCAACATGATTTTTCTACCTTCTTTGCTTTTTGTCTGGATGGGAAGGTCAAGACCCACTGAGGTCTGTTTACTGAGGGCTGCCTGTGGTCTGTTCATGCCCATCAAGCTCATCAAGGATGCTGTCCCACCCCCCTGCCCCCACGCCAACTCCAGGGACATTTCTGTGGCTGTCCCTCTGGTAGAAAGGGCTTCACATGCTCCATCTATTGAACTGTGGCAAAGAGGTTTATGTCCCTCCTTCCTGCCCTGCCCCAGTTCTCGGAGAAGCACCACCCTCTGGGGTGAGGGAACTGAGTGCAGGGTGCTCCGAGCACTGCGATCGCTCCCTTCCAGCTACACCTGTGGCCGTTCCTCACCTGCTCCTGCAAGTTTCCAATTCGTGTCTTCCCCACCAGACTGCTGACCTCACAACGGCAGAGACAACGTCTGTTTTGTTCTCTGCTGACTCCCCAGCGCCTAGCACACTGCCCACGCTCCATGCACTTCTGAAAATGAATGCGTGAATGATGGAAAGTTCTCCAGCCTAAGGCGGCTGCCTCCCTTTCTAGGGTCAAGTTCACTGTGCTTTCCCCACAATTGCAGAAGGTCCTGGGAGC
>CAUYRT010077707.1:0-35245 GCA_963574885.1 Lepilemur ruficaudatus | reverse complement strand
AGCTTCTGCCAGCTGAGAGCAATTTCTGGAACAAGGGGCTGCTGTGAGCACTTACCTGCCAACACAATGGGATTCTGCCCTTGAGCCCAGGATAGGGATAAGGTGAGGTACTTCGAATTAGTAATGGTCTGAAATACCAAGACCAAAAGAGTTTGCTGAAGCACTGCTAAGAAAATAGAAATTACAGGAATCATAGCAGCAGATTATGACTTTGTCTTTCTTTTGACACAGGTTGTACTTCCCGTAAGACAGGAAAGTTATAAATGATTTAACTGGATAGAGATGGAATTTCTCCATTGATTTATATTGAAACTTACGGCACACCGTGCTTTGTCACCAGTGGCTTTACCTCTGATTATAGCTTCTGCCAGCCACAGCTCATCATGTGCCTGAGGTTGGCATGCCTGGAAGTGACAGTTCCATGATAAGAACTTATTTTAAATCAAAAGCAGGATCAAGTTCAATTTCTCCAGCAATGGGCTCTTAAAATGCTCTGAAGAACAACAGTTTCCGACTTAAGTGTCTCTCCCCTTCTGTGACAGTTTAAGTCGAGATGATCGAGATTCGAATTTTAGAAATCTCTTAAATGGTTATGTGGCTTTTTTCCTTTTTGGAGTTGCCTGTTTATATGTGTGTGTGGTTTTCTCTTTGTTCATTTTGGTTTTCACTGTAGTGTTTATACTTAAAAATTTGTGGAAGATATTTACAAATGAAACATGATCTTCATCATGTACATTGTAAAATATTCCCATGTTGTTTAATATTCTTGTAGCATGTATTTAGCCATTCAATAATGTATAAAATTTGCGTTCTTTTTTGCAGTGGCATTTACAACCACAATTTAGGCTTAGTTGTGGATGGAGGTAATGAGATGTTGCTGTCAGGAAACTTTCTCCCACCTCGGTTTCCCTATGTCTCAGTTCGTTGTTTTCGTCCATCTCATGGCTGCCTATTAATTGAATATGTCTCTAAGTAGTTTTTCTTTAAGTAACATATGTTTACTTTGTGAGAATGTAAACACATGTTTACATCTGAGAATGTCCTTCTGCCTAATATGTGGGACATTCATTTTCCTTTTGTTACAGAATTTCTAGTTCATAACATTTTCACTCCTCACAAATCTGTAGTCTTGTTTCATACTGTTCTTACAAATAATAAGGCAGAACAGTCTGAGCCTAGTTCAGTGTATTTTTCTGCATGGATGCTTGTGTCTTTTTTAAAAAATTTGATGCTCAAGTTTTTTTTCAGCAGGGTAGGTTAGGTTTCTTTCATATTCATTAATTTTGTTTCCACAATGTTTTAAGTGTCTTTAGATATGAAGATGATAGCCTTCACCTCAAGAGTTTTTTATATGTACACATAAAATAAAATCATATATTTGTTACTTCTATTTCATTTTTTATCATCTCATTTTCTGGGATAGCAAATAGCTTATATACCTTGTAGTTTTCATCTTTTTCCTATTTCAGTGCATTCTGGGAGTTGTAGTAAATTGGTTAGTTTCATATCTGAGATTAAATCTTCTGAGGTATTTCTGCTTCTGTAAGCCTGCTTTTATCTGTGACATTTGGAATTTTTTACATTATTTCATTTGTCTTACTCAGCTTTGTTTGACTCTATTTTATCTTCGTTTTTCTTTTATTTGAAATACTTCATGTTTCATACAGTTTTACTGTGAAGCTAATAACGTGTCATCATTTACTTCTGTTTTCTCAGTAAATATCAATAACAGGCTACATCCTTTTGCTTCTTTAACTTTGCGCAATAAACACCCCGGCCCAATTTCGGATTTTGTTATTCCATCAGTCCAGTCTGAAATTCATCACAGACATAGACAGAAGCTTCCTTTGCATCCTTTCACTGTCTGTAAGGATGCTATTAGAATTCTTTTCTTGTGTGTTTTGCAGAAGAAATGGTTGATCAAAGGTGACATTATCGGTTCTGTGATCCAGTGCCTGGGATAAGGGCATTCCAAATAAAGAGGCTTCATTTCAGTACAGTTTCTTCTCTGTACATGGTGATGCTGCTTTGGCAGGGACCAACTTTCCATATCGAATTATTTACTGAGCCTTCATTCTCAGTGAAATGGGAGGAGATGGGCATGATGTCTGCCATTTTCGTGGCCCACTATGTCAGGGAATGGCGCCGCCCAGGATGTCTTATTTCACACTGCTGCTCGTGCCTCTGAGTACGGCAGCTGCCAACAAGGTTTTGAAATATTTTCTATCTGCTACATATTCTTCCTGCCCTCGCAGTGTGCATCCTTTGAATTATCAATGTTGAAAGAACTTACTGGATCTTTTGGATTTTAGGTGGCACTTCCCCAAAGATTGTGGTATGTGAATGTCACCTTGCCTTTGTGATCAGTGTTGCTGCAATTTCTTCTCTATTTTATTTTTCTTGGTTGCTTCTATCTGGATTTAAGGGAAACGGTGATTAGATTCTTGTACCAATGTCATAGGTAGTCTAGAAGTACCCTATCCTTTTTAATATCTACATAATATGTTATCAATTGGATTTCCTTAATATTTTTAAATTTTTTACATTTAGATTGGGCTATTTGTATAAATTTTTTATTTGACATGGGCACCCAGCAATTGCTTGATTCCTGTAACTGCCTTAGATAGTAAATTTTTTGAGGATTGCGATTCATGGGTTTTTTTTTTTTTAAGAATAATCTCGTGCCCTCCAAAAAACAAACTATGTATGTTAAGACAATGAATTGGTTGTCTGAAATAGCTATTAGGATGCAAATCAGCGCACTAGAGCTCTGAAAAGAGTCACTGTCACGTGGCCTGGTTTTTAACTGCAGTACACCGGCTTACCTGTCCCTCAACTGGCCTTCCTACCTGGGAGCCCCTTCTCATTTCCATGTCATTGTTTTTGGAGAAGAAAAGCACATGCCATTATTTGCGAAAGCTTGGGCTCATAGGCTACTCATTGGAACGTTGATCACTGACTCTTTATTTGCAATACTTGTTATTACACATAAAACAGAAATTTCTATTCTCCCTCTGGCATTCAAATATGTGCAATTTCAATAGTTCCACAAACGTTAAATGTTGTAAAGAAAATACCCTGACCTCCTATGTTAACCAGCCTCATAGAAGAAGCCTAGAAAATGTACATTTCCTAAATCCCTTAGTGTTATAAACTGTAGAAAGTAATAAATTGCCTTTCTGGGTACTCTTAATTCCCTAAAGATTTGCAGAGACTCAGGATGCCCCTATTTTTAAACTTGTGCTATCATTTCATGCATCTCCGAAGGCTTGCGGTGTCATGTGATGTGTACCACTCTTTCGTTTGATGTATTACCTTCCACGTATTGTAGCATATGTTTCCTGTGCCTATTAGATCAAAATGAAAAGATCAGAGAAGATGAAGATTTTCCCTAATGGTTTGCTTATGTTCACATATTGTTTGTTGCTCATATCCAACACCAATTATGCCTATTTTTTTTTCCTGGAGTTATTTTACTGTTGTTTATGGGTTTAGTTACTGAATCATTTGTATCAAAATAAATTGGAAAACTCAAGAATGGAAATTTTGGAAGCAGGAAAACCAATTAATTGGACTATGTGTCACACTCACAAATGTGGTTAGGAATGCAATAATACACTGTGTAAACTCCCTACTTAACTGACATTTAGATGCTCCTTCTTAGGTACAACTTGGGGTTGATGGATAGGGGAAAGTAACTGATATTCTGCCTTGCAGATTCTGAGGATAAAGTTTTGTCCTTGCAACACAGAAAGCATTTTGTGAGCAGCACATGGAAGCCCAGCTCATAGAAGTATGTTTTTATAAGGGTTCATGTAGCCCAAACATCTCTCTGCATCAGAGCTCCACTTGTTCCTTCCCCTTGGTTGTGCTTTCTTGCAGCACTGCAAAACTATTTATCACGATAGATAATCCACATTGAAGCCAGTGTCCTGGGGAATTTTTGATAGTTGTTCACTATTCCTTTCTGGGATCTCTCCCCCTTTGAATCATGTTCCTCCCTGGATTCCTTCTTGCCCTCAGAACTCCATGCCATTGAGGTCTAATGAGCCTAGAGCTCTCTATTGTTTGGGGAAGATTTCTGCAACTTTAGAAGTCAAACATAATCAAGGGTAGCACATGGAAGAAATGACAGAATGAGATGACTTAGCAAGAAAGTTGTTGTTATTGGTTTATCTTTTTATGCCTCTTATAACCATCGGAATTTTAAGAGCTATAGAGGCCAGGATTGGGATTGAGCCTAAGGAAAAAAACAATTGCTAGCTAACATTTATTGCATGTTCATTACCAGCCAGTAATTGTCTAAGCCCTTTCGATTTGGGAAATAGGAACAAATATTTAATCGTCACAAAAACTTGAAGTATCCTCCTTATGTGTTCCAGGAGCAAAAGGACCTCTTGATTCATTGGATCCCGTCCTCTCTCAAGAGTAGGAAAGATGATAAGAATTTGGAGCCCAATCATTGTTAGTGTTGAAGAATGTCCTCTGCCAACTCATTTCCTCTATGCATTTATTCTTTGACATTTAATAGGGAGGTAATGCCTAGGCTGAGGATTTGAGGATTCAAAATCCTGGCCAATGCTATCTCCATCTTGGAGATGTTGCTACAATGGAGATTAAAAAAATCTACAATTCTGAGACTATCTGAGATTCTTTATTTTATATAAAAAGGGCTTTTTTGTCTTCTTTTTCACATGGTGTTTGTAAAAGAAAGCTCTTACCTTGACTGCAATCCTTAGGCCCTGGTACAAATGAGTAAAAGAGTTTCTAATCAATCTTACTACAACTCATAAAAAGTTGACACTTTGATTAGTTTCTTTTTCTTCAGTCAACACTAGAGAAAATTACGGAAAATAACTTTCCTCTTTTCTGAGGGTTTTATGAATTTGTCAGTGAAGGTCACTTAATGGCCATTTTGGATTCTCAGAATCTGTAATTCGTTTCTCTCTTAAAATTTCTCTTAAAATACTATTATTAGATCCTGAAAATAGGTATATAGAGGCTTTTAGACTTACGATCCCATTATTGGGTTATGTCCCAATAATCCCATCATAAGTTGAAAATATTGTAAGTTGGAAATACATTTAATGCACTTGACCTAGTGAACATTGTAGCTTGGGCTAGCCCTATCCTACATTCGCCGACAGGTGGGCAAAAGCATCTAACAGAAAGCCTATTTTATAACAAAGTGTTGGATACCTTATATAATTTATTGAATACTGTAAAGAAGTGAAAAACAGAATGGTTGTACGGGTGCTCAAAGTACGATTTCTACTGAATGTGTATTGCTTTTGCACCATCGTAAAGTTGAGAAATTGTAAGTCAAACCGTTGTGAGTCAGGGACCATCTGTACAAACTTCAACGTTTTCTCACCAACTTGCTGGCTTCAATAAACAAACTTGACATGGAAAGTCTCAAATGATGGATCATTGACAAATTGGGATATCAGACAAATTTGGGATTCAGAAGAATATTTTGCTGTAACATTGGATCATCTGGATTATGTAATAATTAACAAAATTCCCCTTCAAGTATGAGGATTTTTGGATACACTTGTCATGTGATGATTCTAGCCCATCAGCTTATATTTTCTGGGTAATTTTTGATTTTTTTTCTCTTACTAAATTGCATTTTCTGAATATAATTGCACCTGTATTCGTTGTTGGTTTGTTTGAAAGAAGGATAAAGTGTGTCCGCACGGGTTAAAGAATATCAGTATATTTTCTTTGCAGATGATCAAGGAGAACTCATTTATTCACAGCTGGTTTCTTACTGAAAATGTGTGGATGGGTTTTATGCCTTCATTTTTTTCTTTTCTAGGTGGACTAAAAATTTGAGGATTTTTCTAATGGACTTCATTTTCTTAGAACAGTTTTAGATTTACGGAAAAACTGAGAAGCTAGTACAGAGGGTTCCCATATACTCCTCATGTGCTTTCTCCTGTTGTTAACATCTCATATGAGCATGCTCTGTTTGCTGCAATTCATGAACCAATATTTGTATAGTAAATTATTAAGTAACATCCATGGTTTATTCAGATTTGTTTAGTTTTCACCTGATGCTCAGTTGCCTGGTTTCTTTAGGCTGTTCTTAGCTGTCACAGTTTCTTAGACATTTCTTGTTTTTGATGACCTTGGTGGTTTTGGGAAAGCCTGGTCAGATGCTCTGTAAGATGGCCAATGCTGGAATTTGTCTGACTTTTTTTTAATGATAAGACTGAAGTTATAGTTATTGGAAGGAAGAACAGATAAAGTGCCATTTTCATCACATCACATCAAAGTATACCTACTATTAATGTTGACCTTGATCAACTGGCTGAGGTCGTGTTTCACAGGTGTCTCCAACATACAGTTCCTGTTTTCCTCTCTGTTTTAATGGGAAGTGAACCACAAACTGAATTGCCTTCTCCTGTGTAACCATGAGCTCACACTATTTAAAGCACAGAACTTTCTTCTAAGAAAAATAGAAATGAAAGGGGCATAAATAGCAAGATCAACAGAGTCTCAAACATAATATTATGGTTTCTTGTGCCATTTCCTCTGTGCATGATTGCTTTTTTATCGCTGTGGTAGGTGATTTAGAGGAACAGATAACAGCTATCAGACTATATGGTATGTTGAGAATGTTTGGGCAATTGAATCCTAATTCACTTAATCTATTTGGATTTGATTTTGAATTATCTACAAAACCTGTCAAATGTATAAGTCTTTTAAGATAATTGGTGGTGCTGATGCCTCTATGTCAGATTATTGCATTTTATACAATATGACAATGTATTATCTTTACATTAATGCTTATAACTTTTCTGGACTATGAGGTGAATTATGTTTGGGATGATTTAACTGAACAAGAGGCCAATCCTGCTAAGGCCGAGAAAGCTCATCCTATGTGCAGTGGGAGGAAAACTTTCCTCAGCATCACACATTCTTGGTGAAATTAGAATACTTGGGAAAAGTTCTGAGTGCCAGAAACTGCTGACATCAAAAATAAAAGTGATTATAGGTTTACACAGAAAACCTGATTATAAGGTTTCTAAAGTTGAGCCAGAGGATTTTCAGTAAAGCTTTATGAATCACAGCATTAGACAGCAAAGTTTCTCACTTTTCCGTAGTAAATTCACAATCATTTCCAATTTTATGTTTTAGTTTATGACACAGCAGATTTTAATTTCTTTAGAGCAAATAATTGCCATTGCATTCAGAAATGTATGAAGCATAGCTACACAATAAAATGATTCTTTTTAAAACAAGACTTGTTTATTCAAGAAAGCCCAAATGAAATTGATTCAGGCAGTGTTAATTGATAGATGATGCAATTGTTCAGAATAAAACTAATCAAAGATGAAAGTATCTCAGAAATGCTGAATTGATTGGTAAATAATATGGTTAACTCAAAATGGTCTATTTTATCCTAATAACATAACAAAAGCGTTATTTCTGATAACATTGGATTTAACTTAGTTGACACTGTCAGAGTTAAATGTAGTGTATTGAAATCTAAGTTAGTCGAATTGCCTGGTTTAGTAACAGTTGAGGTCGCTTTCTTTGCAGGTAGTAGGCTTACTTGCATAAGTAGAGCTGGTGGAGTTATGCGTGCCCTACTTGCAGGTACCAAATTTAAACACCTTCCAGGTGAAAGAGTGTTGGTTAAATGAGCTCCTGTCAGATTTTCAATTCTGGCTGCCTCCGTTGAAGTTGACTAAGCTTATGGCCAATGATGCCCCAGGCTTCCTTGTAGCTGCAGAAAATACAGTATTGGAAGAAAACATTCAGAAATGAGGATACTACATTATAAGTTGAAAAGAACAAGGTTGAAAAGAAACTAAAAAAACCAAGTGTGTGTAGATACACACACACATGTATATATACACACATACATGTATATATACACACATACATGTATATATACACACATGTGTATATGTAGATAGAATAGAGGACTGAGGGTTGAAATGAGAATGCATAGAATATCTATTTGCTTTTTGCTTTCTAGGGCAGATTTTAAAGGAAGTCATGCCCCTCATGGTTGTTCATGAACATTTATAACATTGAGAACTAAAAGGAAAAATATCCAGTATTTTCACATCCCCCAAAGCACAAAAGAATGTAGTAGAAAATATTCTAGATTTAGGTAATCGGTGGTTATCTCAGATTTTTCACCCCTAGCTCTAGTGCCCTTAGGAAGACATTCAGATCTTCAGTGTGTCAACTTGTTCATTTAAAAAGAAAATTAAGTTTGAACCAGGTAATAATTCCTCACTAAGTGGTTGGTATGATGTGCCTGCTGTACATAAAAAAAATCATATTTAATTCTTTTGAGAATTCTATGAGGTAATCTAGAAATGGGCAAGTTGAGGCTGAGCAAGCCTCAGAGGTTTGCTCAAGGTCACCTGGCTTGAATGTGGTTGAATTCAGGAAAGGAAGTGAAATGTTATTTCACTAAAATGTAAAGTTAGCCAGTTACTTTTTATAAACCTGTGTCACTTAATGAAAGAACATGTTGTAGGTTGATTATGTCCCACCCTGCCTCCACCGCCCAAAAGATATATTGAAGTACTAACCTCCAGTACCTTTGGATGTGACCTTATTTGGAAAAATGGTCTTTGCAGGTATAATCAAGTTAATATATGGTCATAATGGAATAGGGTTGGTTCTGGGTCCAATGACTGGGGTGCTTCTAAGAAGGCAACGTCAGGACCCATGGACACACACGGAGAACGCCATGTGAAGACAGAGGCAGAATTTGGAGTCAGGTGTCTGCATGCCAAGGAAAACCAAAGAAGCCAGGAGGAGACAGGCTTTTACCCTCAGACACTCCAGAAGGAACCAACCTTGCTGACACCTTGACTTTAGACTTTTGGCCTCCAGAACTGTGAGACATTCAATTTCTGTTACTTTAAGCTACCCTCTTCATGGTACTTGGTTACAGCAGGCCTAGGATCCTACTATAAAAGACTGACTTATTTTATTTCTGAATTCTTATTGACTATTTTGAATGAACTTTGAGAGGGTCAGTTTGTTAGTGGAAAGAGAGAATGCTCTCAGGTTACTTTTTCCCTTTCTTCAAAGACATCATTGCTTTGATGGTAGAATTGGGGAAAAGTTTATTTTTGTGTATTGGTAAGCATTCTTCCGGAGTGTGAAGATTAAGGAAAAGCAAATCTCTCTTAAAGTTGTGGAATATAAGAGAATAGACTGTCATTCTCTTCAAAGAGCTATGTGTACATTCATAACAGGTACTATTTTTATCCTAGTTTCTCATTAAAAGTGCCATTGTTTTAGAAACATGGTGAGTTAATTTGTTTTTTGTTTGTTAGGTTTTGATAGAACAATAAGGAGATAATGCATTTGTCTCTCCTATCCTCGAGTATCAGAAAAGATAAATGGTCTCTCTCTGGATGCGTTGTCAGCATTATAAAAGTAAAATAGTGGCTTTTCACTCTGTTAGGTGGTGGTATAGTCTCTGCAGAAAATTGATATTTCTCATGTACTCACAGAAAATATTGTTTTCCGCGGAAGGTATAGAAAAATCAGTCCATTTAAAACAAGGTAGCAACATAACCAGAAATGGCACTTTAAAGCATGACCAAATTTGACACATTGCACTGTTAACAACACTGTCAGCCTTACTGAAGTTGATTTTAATGATAAGGCATCAGTGAAATGTGACCATTTTAACTTCTTAGGCAATTTGTTTTCCACAGTAGTAGCACATCAGAATGACCTGTGATTTTTTTTTTTTAAATGTAATATAAATAACTTCCTGGGCCTACCTCTGAGATTCTGATTCAAAGGTATTGGGTGAGGCATGGGTATATGTAATTTTAAAAACTATATATGTGATTCTGACATGCAGCCAATGTTGAGAACCATGGATATAACAGAAGTGATAATTGTTAATAAAAAAAAGATTTATTTGGCTATGAACATAGCATGATGTGGTTCGGCATCCTAAAAACATGTTCTAGTTGTATAGCAGAACTTTTATAACTATTTAGTGCTAGTTGTTGTTGTTTAACCAGTGGTAGGGGCCGGGTTCAGTTCAGAAGTTAATTTCTAACCAAAACTAGTCAACTCTTCAACAGATCATCATGATTTATGTCATATAAGTTAAGCAATTAACTCATATGCTTTAACATCTGGAGAACCACAGTAAGAATTGTGACAAGCCTACCTACCATTAATTGAAATAGAGCAACAAGGTTCTTTCAATTTTTCAGGACAAATGCACATTATAACTCTTTAAAATATATACACATCACAAATTAAATGTAATTCATATATAGCTACAAGTTGAGTTGCGGCTCATAGAATGATATAATATTATGCAGAAATTACATAATTTTTAAACATTTTTTTTTGTATTTGAGTGATCACTTTTTGCCTAGATCTCAAATTTTTTTTTTTTATTTTGTCCACACGAATGGAGTAGTTGCTAGATCTTAGGCCAATAGATCTTGGCAGCATTAAAACCACCCCTGGAATTGGTCCAAGGTATTTTCTGATATCTTTCAAAACAACTTTACTCAGTCTGATGTGAAATATAATTAGATTTCAGTGAAACTCTAAATAGAGGATAAAGTGAATGCAAAGACTTCTGAGAGCTTGGTACTGTGGCACTTGAAGACAAAAAAAGCTTAAGAAATAGACTTATTTTCAGCTCCTTGCAATTAAAGAGAAATCATATGGCATATGCATAGGATGATGGGATGACTAGTCAGAGCCACCTGAAATGACAATATGCACTAATTAGATCAGAGCTTCACACAGTGCAGTAGCTGGGCTCAAGTTATAAGGCTAATCAGTAGTCAGTGTGTGCACACAGCATATGCACACACACACACACACACACACACACATGTCTAGCTGACCTGCTGCTTTGGATGTATTGCTCTGTGAATCTGAAAGACCGTTAATCTCACCTCGTCAAACGTCAGTAACATAAGTGCAGTTGTTTCATTGCTCGAATGAATCAGACTTTTTTTTTTTGAGAATCATAAAAGCTCCTGTGGTGCAGCTGGGTGATTTTATGGACATTTCCCTGAATGTTGTTATCATGTTTTTGTACTATGCTCTTAATTCTAAAATATTGGGCTATGCACGTAAAATATGCCCTTACTACAATAACAAATAGATCAGTTGAAAGGACACACTTTGCCTAGAGCATTTTTGCAGGTCTGAATGTAAAGTTGGATGATGAATTGAATAAGCTACTTCAAAGGACAGATATACAGCATCTCAAGACACACACAGACACAGACACACTTAGAAATGCATATCTTGAGGTTATGTAGTGCTCACCACTCAAGGTGATAAAATGTTTTATTATTGTTCTTGCTACTGACCAACTATGTCAATTCTGAATCCGATATTCCCTCTGTCACCCCCTTTATTGGATTCTGCAGAGTTATCATACATACCACAGCAGATCTGCTAAAAGTAAAAACTAGAAACTGACTCTGATGGTATCAATATAGAGGCAGTTTATTTTCTTTAGCTATAATAAAGGAAGGCGTAACTTTCTTCTGTTACCAAATGCTGAGCTGTTGGAACTTATGGGTGATGCTATTACAGTTCTTGATGTGATGAGGCAGCATTGTGCATTGGCCAAACGTGCAGACACTGTCGCCAGGTTGCCTTGTTTGGGGTCTCACCTCCGTCCTTTACTTCCTGTTGAGCGATCCTGGGCAAGTGTATAACTTTCTATGCTTCAGATTCCTCACCTATAAAATGAAGCTAATATTAGTACCTGTCTCAGAGAACTGACGTGAGGACACACGGAACTGCTAAGCACTGGAGCAACAGCTGGCACAATCAGGGAACATTAACCATTGCTATTCTGTGATTATTTGAAATACATTTTTTCATATCCATTTAAACAACATTT
Organism: Lepilemur ruficaudatus; assembly: GCA_963574885.1. Classification (NCBI taxonomy): domain Eukaryota; kingdom Metazoa; phylum Chordata; class Mammalia; order Primates; family Lepilemuridae; genus Lepilemur; species Lepilemur ruficaudatus. Next base: position 23,358 of record CAUYRT010077707.1, on the reverse strand, counting down.
TTGCCTTTAATGTTCCTCCCCATGATCTCAATTCGTAAAAATGAAATTTGAGGCCACTTACTCATTGTATTTATTATGAAAAATCAGCATAGAAGCAAAAATATTAATTTATGGCAATTTGAGCCCAAAGTGAAGATGATTATAAATTATGCCACTATGCATGGTGGCGGGGCTCTGTAGTGAATAACAAAATGCGTCAACCAAAGAAGGGTTAGGATGAATAAGGGCATTTTCTTTAATATGAGACTCACTTTTCAAGTGTTTATCAAGATACTGAATTAAAAAGTTGTTTAGCAGAAAAGAGAAATGAGACAAAATGTTAACAAATAAGTAGCTATTAAAGGTCAGGTGTGAATTAAGAAAATGAAGACTTTATTTCCATCTGCTGAGTTTTAAAGTTTTGGGGAAAATAGTCATGTTGATCTAAATAATTTTGAATATAATGTCATCGACTTTCTGAGTTATTAAAGCATGTACATTGTAGATAACGTGGAAATACAAAGAGTTTTGTAAAAATACAATTTTCTTTATAATATTCTGGGATAAATGCTATTGATATTTTGAAGCATTTTGATGCAAAATTTAACACCCACTCACAATTTGGACCCCACTGTAAAAAAGAATGTCACACCCTAGTTTTGTTTTTATTTAAGCAGTATACCAGAGGAATTTGTTAAATATTCTATGTAAGCGTGATTCTTAACAATAGATTAGTATTCTAGGATGTGTCTCTATTATAATTATTTTTATCATTTCTCTTTTGTTGGATGTTTAGATATTTTAACTCTTGCTATTATAAATACAATTCCAGTAAACGTTCATTTATGAAAATCTTTTATTTCATTTCCCATTGTTGCCTTAAGATAGATTTCTAGAAATGGAATTCCTGCAGCGAAAGGATTGCATGCTCTTGATACGGATGCCCCTAGATATTCACTGTTACTACTTAGGAAATGTCTATCAATATTTCATTTTCATGCATTTTCAGATTAGGTAGGATAATATATTTTTTTCTACCTGAGAATATATTGTGAAGAATGTTTCATTGATTAAATATTCTTTGGTAACTTCAATTTAATAGATGTCTAGAATTTCATTATCAAGCTTTCTATTACCATAATTCACCTATTTCTCTTCGCAGACAATTTAGTTTTCAACTTTTTGTCATTGAGAACAATGTTGCACTGGGAATCTTTACAACTGACCTTTTGTTCATATCCTCTATTATTTCCTATATATTAATATTAAAATGGAAGTCACTGGATCAAAAGCTAGATACATTTTATAGCTCCTTCCTTGGGAATTAACTGTTTATGTCCTCTGTCACACTTTTTATAGAAAACAATTAATGTTCTTGCTCTACAAATAACCCTTGATGTCATCAATAATTAAATGAAAAATAGTCCTAGAGAAAAAAATAAGTAGATGAATTTTCCCTAATGTTATCTTTCAATTGAATTTATGATATTAATATTTTCTCCATCAAATGTATCAATTTCTAATGTGCCTCTGTTTAAACTCTGGGAAAAATATTTGTATACAACCTGTCTAGACTTGGTACATTTCTTGGAATTAATATTTTCTTTGGCCATCTAAATTCTTTTTCAGGCTTACTGGCTTATTGTTGAACCATTTTGCTTAGAAAAGCCAATCATCTTATTTATATATTTAATGTTTTAGCTTAGGGATTCATAAAATATTCTTTTAAATTTTCTAACATATCCTCTGTATCTAATTTATCACTTTTCTTATCCATTTTCTCTCTTGATAAGAGACTCTTTGTCTGATATGCTATGCTTTGGCCACCCAGGAAAGGAGGAAGCCCTAAATAATACTTCGGTTGTTTTTACTTTGAGTATTGTGAATTCTTTCCATTGGATCTTCTCTGCTTTCTGAGCTAGAAGGTCTTGGAATCTTCTGTTAGAGTTTGCTGGTCTGTGGATTGAGTAGCTAGCACCTGCTGGTTATTCATCTCAAACTTACTGCCCCTTTTCTTATCACCCTACATGTGCTCTGTATAGCAACAGTTCTAAATTTGTAAGAGTGCAAAACAACTCTTGCTAGTTTCACTGCTGATACAGGGTTTTAATTATTTTTATATTTACTTATTTTCCTCAAGCGTTAGTGGTGGTGGTCAACTGCATCAACTTGGCTAGGCTAGGAAGTTGGTGTTGCAGTGAGTATTTGGTCAAGAGTGTTGGATGCTTTTTCCTGGGTAACCATTTTCATCAGAATTTCCACATTTAACTTTTCAAAACTATTTAAATCAATTTTGGGGTATAAGGTCCAACTCCAATTTTTTCCCAAGTACCCAATTTTTACAGCACAATTTCCTCAATAATCTACCCTTTTGGAATTGATTGATGCTTTTTGTGTCATCTACTAGTTTAGTATATATTAATAATAGGTTCCATTCCATTCAAAACTTTTTATATTTGTGTTATTTTTATACTAGTCATATGATAGCTTTATAACATGGATTATATTTCCACCAGATTTTAAATGACAGATACCTCTTTGTTTTTATAACACATTTTATTCTATCTTATTCTGAACATAATTCTCTCTGCTAGATTCTAAGCCTCTGGAAGGCTTACTCAGTGTAGACATCTTCACACTAGCACGGTGCCTTTCAAGTCCTGGGTGTTAATGATAGTCAGTTTTCTGCATCAACTTGGCTGGGCTGTAGGACCCAGTTATGCAATGAAACACTAATCAAGTAATGCTGTGAAGGGTATTTTGTAGATGTGGTTAATATCTGCAACTGACTTTTAGTAAAAGAGTTTATCCTTGATAATTTCAGTGGGCTTCATCCAATCCATTGAAAGGTCTTAAGAGCAATACCGAGGTTTCTCTGGGGAAGAAGAAACGCTGAGTGTTAGACGACATTGCCAATTCCTGCTGGAGAGTGTCCCATCTGCCAACCTGCTCTACAGATTTAGCACTTGCCAGCTCCGCAGTTGTGTGAGCCAATTCCTTGAAATCTCTCTCTGTCCCTGTCTCTATTTTTGTCTCCATCTCTACCTCTGTTTCTATCTCTGTCTCTATCATCATCTGTCTCTGGTGGAACCCCAGCTGATACAGGTGCCTGTAAATCTACAAGTGTTTCTTTAGTGGCAAAGAATATTTTTCTCTAAACCTTTTACATGTTCCTGGTGCAATCTGCTGTAGACAGAACCAAATACTATTCTTACATCATTTTGTGTCTTATGAAAACATATAGTACTAGTCTTAGGATTCAAACAGGGGAAAAAAATGCACTTTTTTTTTTTACCCACTATGATGGTAAATGAACACATGCCAGCACCCTCTCTTTGTAGCAGCCAACAGTAACACAAAGAGTGTATTATGTCCTTCCAAGGTGAGATAACAACCATTCAAAAAAATAAATGAAAGAGTTTATTTTATATAAGTTCTATGGAAATGTATTTATTGTACTACTAGCACAAACTTCCTCTAACAATAGTATTATAGGTTGCTGAGTAAGAGCCTGGGTTTATTCACTTTAGCATGAATACCTCTCCACTGGTGTCTTCTCTCAATAGCCTGGAAACTCTCATAAGAGTGTTGTTTACATCTTTTATGATCAGCAGATAAAGCATGTGCATTACTGATTCACAGGAAGAGAGTCACTAAAATGACTTCCGTTATTTTCAAGGGAGCACAATTTGATGTGAGAAAGAGTTCTCAGAATTGAGAGATCATTTGCTTCTCTTTTTAGATTAAACACCAGACTCCCGTGGATACACTATGTTTGCTCTTCAAGTGTAGATTTGCATTAACACATATCCATTCCAAAACTCATTGGTATGGCCCTTTTATAACTAAAAAAACCATTCCGGCAACGTCGAACACTCAAATGACTGCTCTATAAATGTAAGCACATTATCAGAAATTGGTACCACTAGTGCTACGCAAATGGATATACAGAGCATTAAACTTGTTCTTGCTCTCTTTTCCTGGGGTTGTACTGACATTCTGAAATACAGTTTAAGGGATGGTTATTAGAGAATAAAACCAATACCTCTACCCTTCAAAAGAAACCAAATAAGAAATAGTAAGAGAGTTATTAGCTTTACACTGCCTTATTTTCCAATAAACATAATAGATATTTGGTAATAAACTAGTCTTTCTTTAGCAAAAAAATGCATTGCCATCAGCCCAGCTAGTAACTGCAGAATGACACGGTTCTTTAACTACACTGATGCAGTTTATTGTTTTTCCTTGCAATGAAACTGATTTTTACCTTATGTTTGTGTTTTCTTTGCATGTTTGAAAATTGCTCATGCTAAATGTTCTGCTAATTGAATATTAGTATATAAAAATAATGCAACACTCCTTAATTTGAAGGTAGATTTCCTCTGCAAGTTGCTTTTCTGTGCTACCTATATAGAATAATTGGAGCTGATAAAAATAGAAGAATTTATAGTCTTGTGTGTGTGTATGGGGAATTTATAAAACACAACGTTAACTGTACTGAAAACGTTATTTTTCTGGAAATTTTATTGTTCAGATACATCTCCATTTTTATCTTATTTTGGAAATGCTACAAGGGCAAGAAGGTCCTTTTAATGATTCATAATTTAGGTGAGATCAAAGATGAGATAATCATTTGAAAGGCAAGCAGGCAACCCAAAGCACCAAGTTTACGTTTAGTCAGAAATGGCTCAGTCCAGAAGAATGAACATGCGTCTGCATGTATACACACATACATCATGCTAATCAGCCTGTATTAGAAAAAATTTCATTTATTTTCCATCTTGGATAACCTTTTACATTTTTGTCTCCTGTGAGCTTCACCTGTATGCTGCTGCTACAAACATCTTCTTGAATTATACTGTAATTTTATAATTTTCCCCTTTAATAAATCCAATAATCCATATGGAGGTCTCATTGTATTCCATTTGTCAATAGCACTTGACACCCTCGATTATTCTTCTCTCCTTAATTATGTGACTTCTGTACAACTCTCATAATTTTCTTGATTATCCCTGTGTTATTTTCCCATTGTTGTGGAATAAGTTACCATGAACTTTGTCACTTAAAATAACACCCATTTTTCATCTTTCAGTTTCTGTAGGTCACAAATCTAGCTCGGGGTCTCACAAAGCTGAAATCAAAGTCTGGCTTGGGTGTGTTTTCATCTGGAGGCTTGACTGGGGAAGAAGCCACTTCCAAGCTCGTGCATGTTGTCATCAGACCTCATTCCTTGCAGCTTTGGGACTGAGGTCTCTGGTCTTTAGCTGGCTGTCAGCTTGGGGTCACTCCCACTGCTAGGGTTGTTTTCAGGTCCTTGCTTTGTGGCCCTCTCAAAATATGGCTGTTGCATTCTTCAAGGCCAGTAGGAGAATATTTTACACTTTGAGTCTCTCCCTGAATATCTCTGCTCAGTGATGAGCAGGACTCCCTTTTAAAGGGCTTGCTTGATTAGGTCAGGCCCACACAGGATAATTTCCTTTTTGATTAAGTCTACTGATTAGAGACCTTAATTACATCTGCCAAATCCCTTTACCTTTGCCACAAGACAGAACTTAATGGGAGTAAAGTCTCATCGTAACCACAAGTCCCATCTACTGACAAGAGGAGGGGACTATTTAGGGGGTGCCCACCATGGAAAAGAAATCCTAGAATTGTGTACACCGCACACTTTCTAAGCCTCTTTCTCTCCTGTCTCCAATATCAGTGTTCCAGGGCCCCAGGCTTCAACCTTCCTCTACCTTTTCTCACTCCCTAGATAATCACATCAATCTCATCTATTTAAATAGTATTTAATGCTGACAAACCCTAAGCTTATGTCCAAAGTCCATAATTCTTCCTTTATGTCAGACTCCTGTATACAATGATGTATTTGACTTGGATATATGTTAGATATCTCAATATTAACAAATCCCAAACTGGCCTTTATTCCTCTCTCTACTTGTTCTGTGATCTCCCCTTTAATTCTTCATTTTTGACAAATCCTATCAAATTATACTGTTCATCCTCTTTCTATCTTTATAAAAGGAGTATCCTTCAATTCTTCTTCCTCAAATTATTCTTTTACATCTGCCTTACAGACTTCCAAACCAAGATCCATTGTTTCCTCTTTTTGTGCTGCCTTTTACCTCCTGAGTTGATCAGTGATAGACAACATAATATAGGTATGCATTTTTATGCCATTTTGTGCCATTACAAGTAAATGATCTCCACCCTCAAGGAAGCCAGGAAGCCTTGGTGCTTTTGAGGAATAAGTTTACTTGTCTACTCTTAAGTCTTTTTCTGATAAAAATACCTTTAAACTTTCATCATTCTTTTCAAATTCTGTGCACCGAGTGCCCTGCACAAACAGGAGATGACTTTGTCTCCTACGTGATATCTAATGGCTGTATTCATGAATATTTATTCAGCTCTCTTCTTGAGGTCTCAGATAAGTAATTCTTCAATTATCCCCATTTTATGTATATTTTTAATGCTTTTCTTTCCAGTGGCTCTTTCCCTTAGCTGATAAACATGTACTAATCTATTGCATCTATAAACCAACTAAGAAAGCAACACCTTCTTTGTCCTTGAGTCCCTTCCTGCTTGCTACCTTGATTTTCTTATTCACTATTCAATCAATCATGTTGACAGAGTGGTTTTATTTACCCTTTTATTTTCTGACCTGTTCAGCGCACGGCTTTCTAATATCAGGCTTCTGTTCCTACAGTGCCATTAAGCTACTCTCTCTCTAAAGTCACGAACAACTGCTAAATTGTGAAATCCAGTGGACATTTTTCACATCTCTTCTACTCCCATTTGACTATATCTGTTCCTTCTGTCTTCTTGAAACAATAGAATTTTTTGACTGTAGTCCTACCTCTCTGATTACTTTTTTCTTTCCTTAGAAATATATTTCCTCATTCCGAGTCCCTTAATTTCTTGTTTGTTTGTTATAAAATCATGTTATTACCTAGTCTATTGCCACAATTTTAATAAGTCAAATAGATTGGTGACCTTGACGTACGAATTTACATTTTAAGTCTGTCTTCTAAGGTCTAAATCTTTACTCCCAATCTAGATGTTGGATCCAAAAATCTTTGTTAGACCCCTGCATGAGTTCCTTTTCCCCCTGCAGCATGCTTGTCCTTCATGTATGCTAGTTTACTTTTCTCCTCCTCTTACAAGAAGCATGGGGGGATTTTTCTTTGACAGTCACTGTGAGAACCTGGCTTAGCTCCAGGAGATGAAACTCACAAAAGTGTAGCATCCCTTTAACTGGGTGCCCCTGGAGTTTTCAACTCTCAGAATTATCTACACTGAGGCTCCAGAAATTCATTAATTACAGCTTAGGCTTTCTCACCCTAGCACTGGTTCCCATGGAGGTTTCAGATTGTGGGTCTCATCTATCGTAAGTTGTAACTATCTGTCTCTCCAATTTTGGGGGCAGTGGTTTGCCCTGTGACCTTACTTCTCTGACAGATCTAAGAAGAGTTGTTGATTTTCCAGTTTGTTCACCTTTTTACTTGTTGGTGGGAGTAAGTGATGACTTTTAAGCTCTTTACCTACCAGACTGTAAACTAGCAGTTCATTGGTTTTTTTTTTTTTTTAGAAAGAGTCTAACACTGTTGCCCGGACTAGAGTGCGTGCCGTCAACCTAGCTCACAGCAACCTCAAACTCCTAGGCTGAAGCGATCCTTCTGTCTCAGCCTCCCAAGTAGCTGGGACTACAGGCATGCACCACCATGCCCGGCTAATTTTTTCTATATATATTTAATTTACCAATTAATTTCTTTCTATTATTAGTAGAGACGGGGTCTCGCTCTTGCTCAGGTTGGTCACGAACTCCTGCCTTGAGCAATCCGCCCACCTCGGCCTCCCAGAGTGCTAGGATTACAGGCGTGAGAAGTTCATTGTTTTTAAGTGTTAATTCTGGTTTCTAAAAATCATTCTTACCATACATCTTTTCCTCAAAACTATCTGTTAGTTCATTAACTAAGCTGTATTTCATCATTGTCCAATCTATATTTTAAATAGTAAATTTCAAGTCTTATTTATAAAAATTCAGTATTCGCTCCCAAAATTTAGATGTTTTCTATAGGCTCCTGTTCGCATTTTTTTCTTTATTTAGATGTATAAAATAGCCTAATAATTCTGATATTTACATTCTTTGTGGGTCTTCGGTCATTTTTTTTTTCTGGTTCTCACGGTGGTTTGTTTCTTTTATAAGTTTTGACTCTAAACTGCTCATCTCCCTTGGAACTTTATATATAGGAAGTTTTTGGCTTCTGAGTTGATATCGTACTTCCCTGGAGATGATTATACTTTTTTTCTGTCAGTCATCAGGGAGCACTACAAAGCTACTCATACTTTAAATTTTCAGCTTCAAGTTTTAGTCCTGAATATATCTGTAGCATAAATTCAAGCAGAAATCCATGTGATACCTAGTTTGTGGTTACAAATTCTCATGGGAGATTTTCTTTTCTTTTCTTTCATCCAATTCCAAGTTTACATAGATAAGTATTTTAGTTGTCCCTTCTGTATAATGGATTCATTTTTCATTTATTCTTTCACTGAAAATATGGCACTTTGGGATACCAGATTAGTCAGGCATATCCTATTAAATTACCCATGGACACACTGACAACTTCTGTGCTTTCTAGCCTGTGCAATCCTTAAGGGGTGGGGAAATTTTGGTCTCCCAAAATTTGGAAGAAATTTTCAGAATGAAAGCTGGATTTGACACACCTGCTTTACTTCTGAGTTCCTGTTGTCATTTTATGTTAGTCCTATGCAGTTTCTTACTATCTTTCCAGCTTAGTGATGCATTTAAATACATCTAAAATTTTCAGCTTATATGTATGTTTCTCATCAAGAGCGCTATTCCATAAAAGAATTGTTTTGTCCTTTGTCTCAGCTAACAAAATTTGTATTGTTTGTTTTTCTTATCTTTATAGTTAAATTACATTTTAATTTCATTCTATTAAATCTGTGCATTCAGTCACATAAATCAGAATGTTATATGGACTTAATAAAATCATTCTGCAAATAAATTTAATCATTGGCTTGATTTATCATTCAATTAATTTCATTACATTGATTATGATCTAATTATTCTGTACAGTTTGTTTTAATTCAAAATATTTGTATCCCTATTAAAGCACAATTACAGTGTTCCTCACAAGCAACTTTGCTGAAAACTGCAACAGATTTTCATGATATCAAGATGGTTTTATGCTCGTGGAAGAAAGTTTGGCTGTAAGTCCCTATCAGGATTCTACAAAGTCATTTTTATACATTGCTGTAAAAATGTCATCTGATGTGCTGTGCTGTGATGATGTTTATTTAGTTTGCCCTGTTATTCTCTTTTTTTTCTTATCCCTAAATAGGGTTTATTGCTGGAGTTATTTCTTTATGAAAATTTATAGGGCACTTGCCAGTGTTTTGTTCTGTCAGGACGCTGGAGTGCAATTCGGTTAGTAATGTAACTATGAGCGCTCTCAAGGCCTCATCAGAGCCGCACTATATCTGAGGGGATCTGATTTATAACCAAAGAGGCAGCCAGGCAGAATTTTGCTGGATGAAAAGTTCAAAACTCTAAGTAGTATATAAAAAGGAAAATGCAATAGAATATATCTCATTGCATCCATTTATTAGTAGGGCGTATTTTTTTTAGTTAAAGCTACAAGAGTAAGGCTACTTGAACTGCTTAGAGAAAAGTTACTAAATAAATCTAAGTGGCTGTGAAAACTTTGAAATATATGATATTTTTATCAGATAATAAAATGTACTTAGAAAGATGTATAAAAATAACTTTTCATAGGAATTTGAATAGGTATTTGGATAAATATTTTTAGGATCCCTGTTTTTAGTAGTGTTTTCTAGCACTGACTACATTTTCTAATTTGAAACAATCCTACAGCTAAGAAATTGTATTAAAGAAAATGATACTTAGGCTTTTATGGATATGAAAGAACCTCAAAATGCCATCATATCTATGGAAGACAAGTTCTTTGTACTTTTATTTAGTCTATATTATAGAAAATAAACTTTCCACTAGCATATAAAAAGGGAATTTTCTTTTAACGTGACAGCCGTAATACTTAAAAGTATCAACGTATCCTAGATTATAGTGAATATTTTGTTTCGAAAAAAAGATGCTTTTACTTATTGAACTTCTCTTAAGGAGAAAATTAGAAAAACAAATTACCAAGGACTAGGATCAAAGCAATATTTTATATGTACCTGGGGTTGATTATTCTATAGGCAATAGGGATTTTATTCAGTAACAATATACAGTAGAAGGTACAAGTATATGTTTGTCATTAATATCATTTTGCCAGGCTTTTGATTTATGACATGATGATGAATTAATGTGTGCTATGACATCCCTTCCCTGAAGCCAATCTTATATATGTCCCAAAGGGATAGAGAGTGGAAGGTGACTGGCTCTCTTAAACTAAGATAAAATAGCACCACAACACAGCACAACACACACACATACAAAAATCTACAAAGTGTAAGAGTCATTGTTTTGGGGAAGAAATGGTCCAAAGAGGAGGACGACTATGGATCATGGATAGGTAGAGTGGAAGGTTGTCTTTTTTTTTTTTTCCAATTATAAAATGAATGGTTCATTGCTGTTTCCTGGTCACTATAATGCATGAAAAAAAGTTCAAACACTAGGCAAAGAGGGAACCACCCAGGCAACCCCAGATACCTGTGGAGAGTCCACTTAGCTATGTATTATCAGTGCATGGAGTAGAGAGAAGAGCCCCAGCCTGGGCAAACAAACCATCTGAAATAATTAGAAGAATCATTTCCCTGTACTCACACAGGCTGGGAATAGTGCCCATGCACAACAATTAGACTGAAAAGCTCATAATTCACAGAGCATTGGACAGACTGCTCGGAATACCTTGTCTCAGTAGTGAATAATAATTAACCCTACGCTGAGCACTGCTCCAGACCCTACTAAGAAATCATAAAAGCAACATTCATGAGGATCAAATGGTTTCCAAGTAACTGAAACTGCATTTCGGAAAATAGCTCAGGAATATTTATAAGAATAAAAAAATTCAGCATCCAACAAGATAAAATTCATAATATCTTACATCGATTCATGATTACCAGGCATGAAAAATACCAGAAAGCAAGACCCATATGAGATTAATCAATTAATTCTAGATGAATCAATTCTAGAACATGCATAGTTTCTAAAATTTCTGACAAGTATGTTAAAACTTACGAATGTTTTCATATGTTCTAAAGTTAAACTGAGACAACGAGATACCACTTTCACACTGCCTAGAATACCTGAAATTAAAAGGATTGATGTTGGCAGATGTTGGCAAGAATGTGGAGTAGGGATAATTGTCATACTTGCCCATTGGAATATAAAATGTCGCAAAACCTGAGTATTTTGTGATTGTATGATACTAAATAGACACCCACACTATGACCCAGCAGTACCCACTTCTAAAGTACTTATCTAAAAGCTATGAAATCACATTGTCACAAAAAACCTTGTACATCAATTTTCATAGATGAGTTTATATTACCCAAAACCTTTCAAGAGCCCAGGTGTATCAGAAAGAATAGAAATAAACAAACTGGATACAACGGAAATGATGATACAATGAAAGGTGGTGTTAAAAGTAGACTATAACTTAAAATTGAGGAACTGCTAATACAGTTACAACACAGATGAGCATCACAGATATTATACTGACTAAAAGCAAGGAGCAGCAAAAATATACATAATGCATGATTTGATCTACATAAAGTTCTAGAACAGGCCAATGATGGTGATCACAACAGTAGTTGACGTGGTAGTGAGGTGCGATTAACTTGATAGAAATATTCTATATCTTGATGGGGTATGAGTTACATGTCCAAAAAGCAACAATACATCTTTTGGAAGGACATCTATAAACAAATACATTTAATAAGCATTTTACAATGGATGTTATGTGGGTATGAGAATAAAAATTAATAAATCATTATGTACACATTTAGAGTGGCTTTGCTGAGATAATGACCACAGTTTGTCCCGAAATGATGGCTATGAGCAACTCACCTCTTTGCTTAAATCAATAGAAGAGAAAAATAAAAGGTGGTTTGGAATTAGAGGGCATTATAATTTCTCTAAAGCACTTTGCTTTCATACTGTGTAAGATGCCATAAATTGATTAGATACTTGAAAAAGATGGCATATGAATATTGTCTGCTTTACTTTAGACAGGCAGAACACAAGGTGTTGACACACACATACTCACAAAATAGGGTTTTTTTGTTCATACTGTCATTTGATAAATCAGTGAATAATTTTATATAGTGAATTGTCATTTCTAATTTTTGAAAATGGTGGCAATCATTTTTTATAATTCTTTTTTGTATATTCTCAGTTGTCAGCAGTGCTTTGTAGAACTCGGCATTCTCTATTTTATATTTCTAAAATAGTAATTGAAACTATTTTTTCAGACTACATATGTGTGGCCCTCCTTCCATTGTGCTAGCAAAACTGTTTAGCTTTTCTAAATATTGGCTTATCTTTTCCAACCTATTGGCTTTTCCTGGTGATTCTCATAGCTTCATTCCATCTATTCACCCATTCCTTGACGCTTGTTCTGAGCCTTAAGCACTCTACCTGGCTCTGAATTGATCTTTGCTTAAACCATGTATCATGCTGATAGAATTTCTAAGCCTCTACTTACTTTCATTTCTCCCCTAATTGCGTCAAGTAGATCTGAATTATCTTTTAAAAGGGATAAATGTAATATCATTGCATTTCCTAATAGCTGGTCCCACTGCACTCATTCTGCACCACTACTTCTGGATGAATGAGCTCTATTTTACCATGTGAGTATTAAAGGGGCTGATTTCCTTTTTCTTTTGAAATGAACCAAGCATCAAGATATAGATCAACAGAGTGAAAGATTTAATAAAATAATAAAATGAAAAATTTCATGTTCTTTTTGCAAAGTCCCTGCGTTAGACACGATGTGTATTGCAATGTTGACGACCCGGCTCCTATAGCTTCTATGTATTTTTTTTTTTCCTGAAGCATTTCCTCTAAGTCTTATATTAGACTGGGAGCACAGACTCCACTTACATGGAATAACTTAAAAATATGTTTGGTAGGTTTTTTTTCCCTAAGAATATGTGACTCAAAAACACCGTTTCAGGTGCTTGGTCCAGAAACAATGAAGTTTTGCATAAACCTTCCACTCAGTTTCCTTCTGTCACATAATTATGACTGATGAACTATAGAAAATTTAAAGACGACTAAAAGGCTGAAAACCATGGACTAGTCTAAATGGAAATGCATGGCAGTAATGTGTACCGAAAGCTCAAAACCAACTGGGTTCCACATGACCAAAGACAGGCAAAGATGGCTGTGAATGCAGCTCCTGCAAAGAAAACTGGACCCAGCATATATGGGGACCCCTGGAGGTTCATACAAGAACGTGGGGGACAGTCTTATGCATTCAAATAGTGAAGGTCATAGCTCCAGCATTGTATATCCAAAAAATTATTTTTAAAAAATGAAGGTAAAATAAACTCTCAAAAACAGAAAACTGAGCTAATTTATTGCAAGCTGTATATCATCTCAGTTTTCTCAAATTGAAGATTTGTAGACACCATAATGTAATTCAAGAACAGTGATTTGGGAATACCATTTCCAGTGTATGGAATTGCACAGAGATAAAGAACATAACTAATATTTTAGAACAACTTAGCACTGAATTGGCTGGTTTTCTGAGTCTGCTTCTCTCAAAACGGTGGACGTTAAGACGATGGTCTACAAAATTTCATGAATCTTAGATTCATTGTATTTAATAAGAGAGGGCGTCTATTCTCATTCGCACAGAATTCTGCACTGACATGCCTGGTGCTTCAGATGTTGCTTGTTTTATCAAGTCTTATCTAAAAAGAAGCCAACAATATACTCCAGCCTGAGAGCTAGGATATATTATAATGTGCCTTTAATCTTGGAGGAAATGCATAAATTTTTGTAGTAACATTGGAAATAAAAGTTGGATTGTATGTGACAGTAAAGTTTATAGAACATTGCATAAATAGTAGCTTTAAAAAAAGAGCAGTATCAAGCAGTTTCTTAAAAAATGCAATAAATTTCATGCATGGTATGTATTTAGAAGTAGAATAGAGGAAGTAGCCTCAGAGACAGAAAGGAGATAATTTTATGTAGATCTAGTTTAAGGTATGTTGATACCAAAAAGAGACTACACCAGGTCTAAGCCTGTAGAACTACAAGAGGTAAAAATTTAAAAATTCATAAACCTACATTTTCTTAATGTAGAAAGTATAATCACCCTACACATGTGTGCACACACATTCCTTTTCCAAACACGGTTAATAAAATAATGACTACAGCCAAAACCTGTGAGCTTTTAATTAGCAGATGTAGCAAGAAGGCTTCCGAGATATGATTTGGTTAATCACATATTATGAAAAGTTGGATTCTAAGTTATAAAGTAATTTGGGAACTTTTATGATTAAACTAGAGGCTGAAAATACTCTTAGAACAGAGAAAGAATAAAAGTGATGATCCGTGTTGAAAAATAAAAACAGATACCAGATTTATATCAGCTCAATGAGATTTGAGGGATTATTTGTGGATAAAATTACTTGTAGATATCCAGACTTATAAGTTTTATGTTACTTCCTTTGAAATGCAACTATTAATCGCCTTCCTTATTGATATCTAGCTGAAAACGGTATCTAATCTAGGGCTTGTACTTGCTAGCTGATTAAGTTTCTTAGTTTTATTGGTTAGGCAGGAGAGTTTCAAATCCAGTGTATCTATTTCTTCTCCCTTTAGCTTCAGGGTAATTAATACACAGACTTAAGTATCTTTTCTTTTAAAATGCAGAAGAGATGCAATTACTTTCCTAATACCTAAGATAAGAATATGAAAGAAATTTAAAATAGAAATATGAAAATAAAAAGAGGACCAAATAAAACACAGAATGTTTTCAGGAATTATAGGCCAAAATTACTAAGCTAACTCAAAAAGAATTGTTCATGATAATAAAAACATTAGCTTTTAACCAAAATGTCAATCTTAAATCTTAGTAAATCAAGAAAAATTAGTATTGAAGGGTATAAAGTATTGCAAAGGTTTGAAATTATTAGAATATAGGGAGAAAAAAACAGGGAATGCAAGTGAATAGTCAACTTTATTGAAATATTTTTGCGTTTTAAGATCAAGAAGGAAAATAGGATATTGAGAATTATAATAGAATTCACCTCTTTTAAAAATGTCCATGTTTCTCCACATAGCAAGGCATGAAAAGAAAGTCTATGAATGTTTTTAAACAGTGATCACATCATATTCCAGCAGTGAGTAATTTTGAAGAGGTAGATTTTTTATATGTTATGTTCTCTGATTACAATAAAAATACCTGGCAATTGGCAATAGACTAAAACTAACTTCTTGAAAACCCTGCAGAAATTTAAAACGTATTGCAAAATAAATTTATGGTCAAAAAAGGAAACCTATTTGTAATTACAAGATATTTCTATTACAAAATTTAGTATTAAAGCGTATAAAGTGTGACAAACCAACGACCAGAGGCAAATTTAAAGTCTTTGAATAACTTTCATTATTAAACAAAATTAAACATAAATGAATAAATGTAGTGAGCTAACACATTTAACTCTGGAAATTAGAATAAGAACAACAAATGCCTCGAAGCCTCCAAAGAAAAACTTAATAGGATCAGGAGAAAGCAGTTTTGTAAAAACTTCAGAAGGAATTAAAGCATTGTAAAAGAGAGAAAGTCAAGAATTGGTGAATGTTACTATTTTCATTACTTTGTACGCAGCATTAGCATTTAAGATTTATTGAGATTTGGGGTTTTATATATGTTCTTAGTAATTCTCTCAGTGAGATACCTATCAACTGTCTTCTTAAAAAACAAGACTTTTGTGAACATCTTTACATATTTTCCCTATAGTCCTGTTAAAATTCTCTTTGGCGTGTGGCCCGAACCTTGATTTTTATTTCATTCTTTATGTTACGAACTCTGGCCAGCTTGTCTCTGGCGTAGCTAGCTCTGCCTCCATGCCCAGCAGTAGTGCATAAGGCTTCTGTCTCTCTCACATCTCTGTCAATGTTGATCATCATTCAGCTTTCTGATGTTTGCCAATATCATGGGTATAAGTTGCGTTAAAAGATAAACTTAGTCACATTAAAATTTTAAGGAGTGTATTTGAACATTCAATGATTCAAGAATCTTATAGCACCAGATCTCAAGAGGAGGCTTGAGGGGAAATTTTTATAAGGTGTTCATGGAAGCAAGACAAAGAAACTATATTTGGTAAAAGTGGAAGTTCCCAGTTGGAGATTAGTTAGGCAGTTTCTGATCGATTAGGCCGAAGTTTTATTTTACTATTTGCATTGAGCTGGGCTTAGCTTTGTTTATGTAGGAACCCAAGATGCTGGAGCCATTCCAACTTCATGGCCTCCCAATTAATTTTTAACAGAGATATATTTTTGTCTGAAGTTGCAGTGCTCTCATTTTCAATGAGGTTGAACTTAGCTTCATTTGCTTGGCAGGCTTTTGGGTTTCCTAAAGGATCTATTCCTATCTCTTTGCAGGGGCTTGTCTGTCTTTGGAATTCACATTATTCGATTACATGTGACCTCAGGTCCATGATGGGTTCAAGAAAAATATAATTTTGTGGTTTGCCCAGCAGAAGAGAACGTAGTTTCACAAAAGAGGTGGAGGTGAAAAATGTTTAGGCAGAGAAGGATGATCACTAAATTTTGGTTGATAAGATTTGACAGATCAGTGTTAGGGAAATGCAGAGATTAAAAGCTGGAGGAGAAAATTATAAGCCTGCCTGAAGATGAACATGCCCGTAGTTCAAAGGACAGAATAAAAGTTGCAATTAAAATACACGTGCCTGGTTTCTTGTTCTTTCTCCTATTAAGATGCTTCACCAATTTGTAGGCTGTAGTATGTAGTGATAAAGAGCCTGAACTTTTGAAACCAGACAGTCTGGATTTGAATCATGGCTCTCTTCCCCACCATCCATGTTCCTTTGGCCAAGTTCCTTCTGTGTGCATTAGTTCCTCGTGTTAAAACAGGGAAGTTACACTACCTACCACACAAGATTGTTATGGAAATTGAATAAGTTCACACATAATTTGTCATGACATTTAATTGCTTGCAGAGTGTCTGATACTGAATTTCTCTTCATAATCACTTAGTTGTGTCTACATTTTTTTTTAATAATGTGGAAACTTGGGAGAATTGGCTTCCTCAGGGTGGGCCAGCATTAAATGATGGAAGCTGGACTGGAATGTCCATGCTCTTCCTCTCCAGAAAACTGGTTCCTGTCTGTGCTGATTTACCCTGGCCATTTTTTGGTCCTCTTTCATATCTTTAAAATTAAGGGATGGATTGAGCGCAATCTACCTTCATTTCTAGCAATAACATTATGTGGTCTAAACACAAGATGAATTTACAAAATTCATGGACTCTGTCTTAATCAGTTTGGGCTGCTACAACAAAGTAACATAGACTAGGTGGCTTAAAACAACAAAAATTTATTGATGACAATTCTAAAGTCTGGAAGGTTGAGATCAGGGTGCCAGTGTGGTTGGGTTCTGGTGAGGGCCCACTTCCAGTTTGCAGACTTACATATTCTTACATTCTCACATGGTAGAAAGAAACTGAGAGAGCTCTCTGGGGGCCCTTTATAAAAGCACTAATTCCTTATATAAAGACATAGGACTTTTACTTTTGTGACCTAATAACCTCCCAGGGGCCCCCACCTCTCAGTACCATCATATTGGGGATTAGGATTTCAACATAAGAATTTGGGAAGAAGCACATTCAGTTCATAAGAGGCTCACATTAGATTTAATTTTTTGTGATAATTAACTTTTTTTTTTTTTTTTTTAAGAGACAGAGTTTTTATCTGTTGCCTAGGCTGGGGTACAGTGGTGCAATCATAGCTCGCTGCAGCGTTGGACTCCTGGGCTCAAACGATTCTCCTGCTTCAGCTTCCTGAATAGCTGGGACTATAGGTGTGCACTATTGTGTCAGGCTAATTGTTTTTTTTTTTTCTTTTCTTTTCTTTTTTTTTTTTTGAGAGAGAGTGTCTTGCTATGTTGCCCACGCTGGTCTTGAAATCCTGGCTTCAAATGATCCTCCTGCTTTAGCTTCCCAAACTGCTGGGATTACAGGCATGAGTCACTGTACCTGACTGTAAATTTGGTTTTATGTTTCACATGTTTAACAACATGGTTATATAAAGTAAATAATTTCCTTTGGTTCAAAATCAGAGATCATATTGGTAGTTAAATGCTCTAATTGTGACCCCAAAAGCTCCTATTGTACCTAAAAAGATCTTCCCTACTTTGCTCATAAAAATAAAAAATTCAGTTAATATATACAGTCACATGAAGAAAATGAACTCTTTTCAGCTTCATTGGCTGCCTTTGTGTGAAATATATTTTCTTTTATTCCTTACTGAAAAGTTTAAAAATAACAGTCTACTTGTAGAATAACACTGTCAAGAGACATAGTTAATATACTTCATTCTATACTTGCAACCATAGAATGAGTATATTTTGATTAAGAAAAAAAAAGATTAAAAGTCAGCATAAAGCTAAGTTAATTACTCCTATGACAGGGGATGTATATGGTTTATATTAATAATAGACATTCCTACATATTCAAATGAAGAGTTTAAAATTGATTAGAATTCAAAATTTTCATTTCATCTGAATTATAATCGGCTCTAGAACTCTCCTGTGGCAATACAGTAGGGTATTAGTGAATAAATCTGGAAGTAAGAAGTCAACTTTAGTTACATAAATACTATGTCATCAACAATCATTAAATCCCTCCTTGATATAACAGCCTCAATTACTCTTTAAGTACTCAAATTTAGCATCTGACCTTTTATACTTATAGGCTGAAAACTTAGTTAAATCATCAAATGGAGTAAAATGAGTTCAACCTCATTAAATCAATTTAAAAAGAGAAACCACAAATACGAGGCTGATTAGAGCTGTTATCCGTGGGGTGTAACTATTTGAGTAGTCATTTACCAAAGAAAGAAAAATGAAATAATGAAAAAAATGAATCAAAGTGCAGAATCATCATTTTCTAGGGCATTTAAAAAATCTTTACTACATGACTACATAGTTTACACTTGTGACCAAGATTCTTAGAAAAGTATGATAAGAATAGAAGGGAACTTTTTAGTTACGTGTCAGTCACCTATTCAATAGAGAAATTTAGAAACCTTCATTTTAACATCATGAATTAAGAACAGTGCCACTGTTACACCATCCGTTAAATACAGGGAAAAGTTCTGCAGAGAGCTATAAGGAAATAAAAATAAAGAAGTATAATAAACTTGTTTTTACAATAAAGGTAATTATCATAAACCTAGAAAACCCCGCAGAATCCATAAATAATCCATAAAATAGAACTAATATTACCAAGATTGTGAGATGCGAATCTGTACATTTCAACATTTCTGTACATTTGTAGTAACCACACACAGAATATATTATATAATAGGACATCGTTCACCATAGCAACAAAACCTACGCAGTATCTAGGAAATAAAAAAGCTTACATATACTTCTGTAGAGAAAATTTTTGTAACTCTATTAACAGATATTAAGAGAGAGATTCTCTCTAAATCTATTAATTAAAAGCAATTTCAATTCAAATTCCACCTGGTGGTTTTTGTGGAACTTAGGAAACTATCCTAAGATTTCTAAAGGAAAATGAAATTCCTGGAGTAAATAAGGCAATAATGATAAGAAGATAAAAAAGGAATCACTTGGCCTAAAATTGTTAAAATACACTACCAAGTCATATGAATAAGAAAAAGAAAAGCGTGGCATTAGTATAAGAACAATGAGAGCAAGTATATAAATGAGGGAGAGAGCACAGAGGCAGGCCCTTTTATATTAAATTTTATTCAATAAAGTTATCACAAGCACTGTGGAAAGAATAAACCATGAGATTATGAGGCCCAGGATTAGATTTGAGGAGATAAAGTATGTGGTGGAACAGAATCTTGACCTTCAAAGATACCCAGGTCCCAATGCCTACAATTTGTGTGATCATCCTGAATCATCCAGGTGGCTCCAGTGTAACCACAAGGGTCCATAAAAGATGGAAAAGGGAGGCAGAAGATCAAAGTCAGATATTTGAAGTTGGCCACACTGTTGGCTTTGAAAGTGGAAGAGGCGGCCAGGAGTCCAAGAATGTAGGAGGCTTCTAGAGTCTGGAAGGAACAAGGGGAGTGTATTCAACTTCTTCCCAAAGGGACACAGCCCTGTCAGTTCCTTGACTTTAGCCCAGTTAAAGCCATTTTAGGCTTCTGAACTGCAGTATTATGAGGCAATAAATTCCATTTTTTTTAAGTTACTGAGATTGTGATGATTTTGTTACAGCAGCAATAGGAAACTAATAGACTGCCACTTCCGAATATGGGGAAAACTGCTTGAGTAGCCATGGGAACTTTGATTTTTATGATTACTATATGTTCAAACACAGATGTCAAAGAGAAAGTTTGATATCTGTGTCTGAATCTCTAGAGGAAAGTCAAGATTAGAAATAAAAATAAATGAGACTAGGTGATCACTTATGTATCAACAGAGGTAAGAAGAGAGGATGGTGCAGGACGGAGCCTTGGGAAGCTACAACATGTAGAGGTCAGGTGTAAAATAGGAACAAGAAAAGAACGCTGAGATGGAGTTACCTAGGGAAAAATAATTTCAGATGGAAGGAAGTGTTAAAAAAGACTGAATGTTACTGAGAGGTCTCAGGCAGAGTAACAAAAGCTACCTTTGGACTTGGAACATGAAGAATGTTCATGACTGACAAGACTTATTTTAGGGTATTTTTGGAGCCTAGATCCAATTTGGGATGAATGGAAGGTGAACAATTGGAGTAAATGAGTGTAGTGAGCTCTTGAGGAATTTTTTTTTGTAAATCAGTAACAGCATAGAGTTGAGAAAAATGAGACAGTAACTAGAAAGCAATGTCGGGTCAAGTCTTTTAGGATTATATTTGTATTTTAACAAGTCGCTTAGCTGTTGTGTGGATAATAGACTCTGGGGAGGAGTTGTCAAAAATATTATGAGACAATTTCAAGGATGTGAGAATAGTACTCATGTTGGTGAAAATTGGTGGTGAAATTCAGTAAAGTGGAGTTGGCATTGAAATTGGAGAGAAATGAGAAGTTAGACAGAAAAAGGTTTTAGTATCTAATGAAATGTTTGGAATGAGTGAAATCTAACTGTTTTTAGCCTGGGCACTTGGGTGTATGATGGTACCATTTATTTAGGAAAGGAAACAGAAGAGGAGGTATGGGTAGAATATGATGACTTCCTTTTTGGACAGAGGAAGGAGAAAATATCAATTCAGGGTAAAGTCTATCAGTCACTTAATAATGTGTCTTTTCAGTTATAATGTTGACGTTTGCATCCTATCAGAAATTCTGTGTTGGCCTAAGTCTGCGGCTATGAATCTTTGCTGTTGGGCACAAAGAAAGTATAAATACATAAGATTAGAAGCAACAAAAAGCAAAATTAGAAAATAAAGTCATTAAATGTATCAAAAATAAAGAATGAAAAATTTGCAGCAATTCAAGACTCTGTGTTCTGAGGAACAGTAGTTATGTTGAAAGAAACTATTATTTAATTGATGGTGCTGTAAATATACTCTTTCTTGTTAAAATATTAAGTCTTAAATCTATCTTAGTTAGAATTTATGATGTCAACAGTTATAAAGGCTGCTCTCCCAAATACTTCATGCAAGATTTAGATGGCATTCTATAAAACTCGGCATAGCAGCAGTGAAGTCAGGTCATTGAAGAGCCTAATAAATATATTTTTAATGACTCCTTGTCTCTTACAATAATATATGTACTTGGTTGTTGAGTTTAATTTTAAAGTCAAAGAAAATAAAAAACAAATTGCCCCATACTGAAGTTAATGAGATTTAAAGGTAAGTTTGAGTTCTGCATGTGTTAGGCATTCCTTATGGCTAATTGTTGGGCGTGAAGTGTGATGATGTGCCCACTTAAAAATGTGATTTCTTTTACAAAGAAAAAGGTTAAATCAAAAGTCAGGAGGCCAGAGTTGTTTCCCTATCAGTGAGTAACTTTCAGTTTTGATCAGGGCAAGTGGCTTAATCTCTCTGACACACAATCTGAACACTATGAATAAAAATATACGCCCTTTTGCCCTCTATAATGTTAGGATTTTGCAGTGCTGCCAGGAAAGAGCACTAGGATTTTCCTCTCTGCTACATAACAGAGGATAGTAGCCAAATTTATTCCTCAAAATATGTGAGAATTTTTTTTGTTAGTATTTTTAACATGGGGATTTTTAAATGGATGCTGTATTGCCATGTACGTTATTAATTCAACTGAGAAATTGGTTGAATTGTGTTTGGCCTATTGAAAACAATTTGTGTATATTGTAGAGACTCCATTTCTATTACTTGTTTTTCTACAATTATGAAACTGATGCCTTACTGTGTTGAAAATTTGGACAGTAAAGAAACACTAGAACTATGTAGTGGCAATAATAACAATATGCAATTCCTAATTCTTTGATCCTGAGATGCTTGTTCTTTCCATTTTTTTCCTTTTAAAGTAATTAAAATTTGAATTTATTTATATATATGTCAACAGTTTTGAATTATTTATTTTCCATTAACATTATATCATGAGTGTTTACTATTTCTTAAAACTTCTTTGACAATTATAAGTTTTAACTGTTGTGACATACTTCTTTGAAAATAACAATGTAATGCTAATTTTGCTTTTAATTGTTAACTTTTACAAATATTTTAGTAAATAATGTTATGTAAATCTTAAATCTCTTTTTCTTGGGAAGAATTTCTGGGTATTCTTAAAGAACAGTGTTGTGATTATTTCACTCCAGTAAAGAAAGAAATTAGCAAAACGTGAAAATTTAAAATATTTAGGTTTGTATCATTCTTTTTATATCATGATGAAACCACCCTTTATAAAATTAATAAAGGGTCATAAGTGGGAACTGTGGTAGAAGCCTGAATTCTGCAAAGGCATAGGTTTAGTGTTTTATATATATAATATATGTAATTTACATATACATTTTACATATATATATGTATATACATATATATATATAAAACAGCAGTCATTGTTTCCCAGCTTTATGGCCACAAAATTTGTAGCTTTCTTTCTTTCTTTCTTTTTTTTTTTTATTGGGGGGAAACTACAAAGCATTTACAGTATAATGTTTACAGTCACAATTTGTAGTGAGCTGATTTCCCAAAATATATTACCACTCAAGTTGACTTATCTTGTTACATTCAAAAACCTACTCTGTCAAAGTAGTCCATA